>OVBE01005540.1:0-21538 GCA_900406425.1 Iberis pinnata | reverse complement strand
GTCCTTTCCTCGACTTAATCCGGTTTCATGCACATCTAATGATCTCAACTTCACACATCACATTCCTACTTTTACTAATGCGACAAAGTAGAAATACAAGTGCTAATCCCCACCTCGAAACCCGCTATAAGGTTGGCCTGGTCGTGATGGTTTTTCCGGTTCGAAACCGAATTATACAAAACCAACGACTAGATTTTCCGACAACACCAATGATGCGTTTTATCCGAAAACGCACCACAACCTACAACTCCNCTTTCTCGAATCAAACCTAATATAACGAATGAAACCCGTTAATAAATTTTTTAACTTTAATTTAATGGAATTTAACGGGAATTTAACGGGAATTCAACGGGATTTAACGGGAATCAAGCTCACCGAAAGGTCGATAATCCCGGAACCACTCGNCAAAACCTAATATAACAAAAGAATCCCGTTAATAATAATTTTTTTTTTAACTTTAATTTAATGGATTTTAACGGGAATCTAACGGGATTTAACGGGAATCGAGCTCACCGAAAGGTCGATAATCCCGGAACCACTCGCCGTCGCACCACCTCTCGCCGCCGGTCACCACTTCTCACCGCCGGTCACCACTTCTCACCGGCGGTCACCACTCCTCACCGCCGGTCACCACTTCTCACTGGCGGTCACCACTCCTCACCGGCGGTCACCTCCCTTTGCCGCCGGTCACCTCCCTTGTCGCCGGCCACTTTTCTTGCCGCCTAAATTTTCCGGTACACTAAATCCGTCAGTAATTACCCGTCACTAAATCCGTCAGAAATTTCGGACGAAAAAAGTGACGGAAAATTACAGACGGAATTTTTGACGGGTGTTAAACTCATGAAGCAAAACCGTCAATAAATCCGTCACTATATCCGTCAGAAATTTATGCGCAACAAGTGACGGATTTGTATTACTGACCATTTAGAACTGACGGGTTTTATCCGTCAGTTTCCCGTCAATTCAAGACATTTTTGACGGAATTCTGACGGATATGCCCGTCAGAATGCCCGTGTTTTCTTGTAGTGACCATTGGAAACAACAAACTTAATAATTTTACCAAAAATTTCTTATACATTAAATTGAATAAAAAAAATTATTTATCTTAACCATTGGACATGCTCTAAGCATTCTATTCATTTTATATTGGTCAACATGTCAATCTTATGTGTCTCATTCCACTTTCTTAAAATGTTCTCAAAAAGTATTTTTTTTTTTTATAAAACATCTTATAAGTGTCCACTTAGTAATTATATAAATTAGGATCACTTGCTCATAGTACAAATTGGCTTTTGCACACCAATAGAAAGATGCGTATGCTTGGAAAACAAGATTAGGCTACCTAATACTTCAACTAAAATACTTCATACAGTAGATCATATGATGATCGAATTAATCCACCATAGAAAATTAAAACTCGTCCCTTTTTTTTTTGTCAGTAATCATCAGAATATGGACCTGGTGCTTATCCTAACAGAAAAAGAGCAAAAAAGTACACCTAAAATATTAAAAACATATTGGGTCGTTATGTCATCTAAATGGGATTTATAACAGATGATGTACACTTAGGGACAAACCCACCATTAGGTTTTATAATTAATTTTCACAATACTTACGTCAAAAGTGTCATTTACTTGTCATTTAGAAAGAAAAAAAGAAAGAAAGCTCTTCGAATAATGCACTCTACACTAAAAACACGAAATCTAAAGTATCAATTAGTGTTTTCTGACGAGTGTTAGTTTGTAACCATGCCATGAAGCGTCAACTCTATTTTAATATGTAATTAGGTTTTAGACTTTAAATCTGATATAATCGAGATCAATATTTAAGACAGATGATTCTAATTATGAACAAAATTATACTAGGTGCTAAATATTTCAAGTCCAAATTCACAATCTGTTATTTAGTTTAAGTAAAGTTCAAAATTTTTTAATCAAAATAGTCATTATTTTGCTGTTTAGTAGTACCACTTTTGGAATTCGTCAGCTACGAGAAAGTGCATAAACTAATACTGTTCAAAATCTAATTAATTAATTTATAGTTTAACGATTAAAAAAGGTAGCAAAAATATCAAATTAAGACAGGGACAAAAAGATAATGATGTCTAACGCTTATCTGCCTAAAACCTGTGACGCTGTGATACAATACAATGCACTCTTCGTCGACTTCAATCCCTATACAAACTTGTAAAGACAAGAGATAGTGAAATCCGAGATTATCAAACTTTGTATATCGAGTTTATTTTTATTAAAAATCTTTAAAATGTTTATAGTACTTTTAATTGGGTTGATACATAGCCTATGATATATAGCTTGTAACCACACGATTATCTAATTTACCACAAACTCTTAAAATTATAATATGCTCTCACGCATTGGAACACGCAAACCATTGTTCTAACAAGCAATTAAACTTGTCTATAAAATAACCGATGCAAAAGCTAGTGTGTTTCTTCTCTCCAATTTCAGCTCATCTCTAAAAATCAAACCTCCCTTGTATATATATCATATACAAATGAGGAACAACATAAATCAAATATATTCCTAACAAATAAATCTTTTTATATTTTTGTTCCTACAAATTTCCTTTGTTCCAATAGATACCATGTACTTTCAAAACTATGACGATCAAATTTCATTAATTATCACATAACTATAAGGGTTTTACGATCATATATATACATAGATCTTTTAATCCAAATGTAAGAGATATAGTTTCTTTTTTTCTTTGAATGTGAAACTTTATTGCAGAAAAAAACTTTTTTGCAACATATGTGTGATCTGTTTTGAGAGATTCTCTAATGAAATAGACAAGAAAATTTGAAGAGTGTAAAATTGAAACCAAAAATCAGTTTCTATGGTCGAGTGTTGAACCACTGTTGGAGTAGATCACTGTAAGCAGCATGTCGTTGATAGCGCAGAGCCTGTTGCACACAGTTTTGTCAATAGCTGAGATAAGTACGAATGCTTGTGTTGCAGGGGACCCATGTCTTTGCGAGTTCCTCTCCCGCCATATGGAGTGGATGCAGCATTAAAAAGCATAGCGGATTAAGAAGCAAGTAGTGTCATTTGGTCGAGGTTACGCAAGACGAGTAAGAAGTAAGGGCCAATTCAACGAGTAGTGCTGGCTAAGAAGGCCCTGAGGAATCTCACTCCATATTTGAGAAGAGTACAGACAAAGGAAAAATATGTGGTCTCTTGTCTCGCAAGGAGCAGAGCAAAGAACACACGTAAAGTTGGATGACGAAGCCCATGACAACAATTTGTCTCCCGTCAAAAGCCTGACTTTAACCGAGAGCCAAGTAATAAAAGCAAATTTGGGTGTGGCATGTTTAAACCAGACCGGTGCTGCCTAGTTCTGTTCAGGATAGTAAGTGCGAATATGCTGTCGGGTTAGTGAAGCAGAGAAATAGTTACGGTAGGTGGAGTTGGCTCCTTTCTATAGAAATCTGTCTAGACCAATCTCAAGTTGAGGAAGATGGACATCTTGGAAGGTGCTAGTGATTAGGCGACCGGCTTGAGTGCGTTGTGCACGAAATCGCCAACATGTAGTTGCTGAATCCGCAATGGTAGCTTCCTGTGGAATGCCAAGGCTACGAAAGCCACGAAAATCAATGAAATCGTAAGCTGGTCCAGAAAACAGAGCAGAAAGACGCCAATTTTCCATCATTATACTCCACCCGAAAAAACCCGCTAATTCTCCATTCACTTGAACCGAAAAATAGTGGTGGATAGAAAAGTCATAATCAACTTGGTGAATATGACAGGGAGATCCGGAGCAATCAGAACAGATTTGATAACATGATTTTTTACGTGTGTGAATAAGTGTATCAATTCCTATCACACTATCATGCCATTGTAGTATAGATAGGTGTCTATCCAAATGGGTGTGATGCTCAGCACTCTAGATGCAATTGGAACTACTAATCCAAGCCAAAAAAGAACAATTCCTAACAATTCCTAAACAACAGAACAAACGAAAAATAAAACAGGAAATAGGTTATAAGTACTAACATGCATCAATAAAAACAGGAAACATGAAATAATTGTAAACAGAAAGTAAAACCAAAGCAAACGAGAAAATGGGGTGAAATGAAATTAAAAAGGAAGCAGTTCCTAAGAATAGGGGTAATTGACCAGTAATCCTCCTTGTACTCCCTAGACACCTATCATACCTCAAACAATGAGCTAATCACTAGACAGCAAATTCATAAGCAACCACGTCTAATCTCTTGATAAATGATTTCAACCTAACCAATCACCAGACCTAACTCTCGTTAACGGTAGACTACCTAGCGGGCATGAAGAACAAAACTGCTAAAGCCAATAAGCACCTTAAACATCTAATCTCTTAGGCTAGGTATGCAAATTTTTAAAATCACCATGTTCATTCATCAAACACCTTTTGGGTGCTGAAATGTCTAATGTCTAATATCATATTTCAGTTGATCCGAAAGAAATAAACATGAAGAGCAGTGAAATAGAAGGGATCCATAAGCAATCAAACTTAGGCATATAGAAAAAACAGGAAATCAACACTAGTCTACCCCATCCTCAGGAACCTAGGGAAACTACTCACTACACATGGTGGGTATGAAATCAGGAAAAACAAAAAGCATTACTTCTAATCAAAACATTGAGATCAAAAGTGAAACTGAGAGGAACAATAAGAACTGAAAGTCAGAGAACTAGAGGATGATGATCAAGGCGAAAAATCAGAGATGCAAAAGATGAAGATCATCAACAACAAGAACACTAACCCAGAAAAACAGAGTTCTAATGAAACAGTAACAAACCCATAAATGATGATCAAGGCAAAAACGAGATTATAAGCATAAAATAGTAAATCATTATGCACCATATAGTTCACAACCTTAAACTAAACATGAAAAATGAAGAAATCAGAAACTAAACATAAACTTCATAAGAAATTTTGGTTTGATCATCAAGAACATCAAAGAAAAATAGAGAGAAAAAAACCTAAGATTAAAACTCAAAATGGCAAAAAAATAAAGCTTAGTCCAAATGGAGGATATTTTTAGGGCTTATATAGTATTTCAGAAAATCCCTAAAAAGCGCTAAAAGACAAAAGTCTAAAAATCCTAATGATTCTTTTTAACCCGAAACTAGGTCGTCTTGGTTTGGGTCATCGGGTCGGAATGAATCTTCGCTCGATGTAAGGAACATAGTTGCATGATCAAGGCGAGCAATTCTTCATCGAGCCACCCCATCGAGGCGTAGAAGAAGCTGGTTCGATGGTCGATCGACGCGGCTTGGCGTTGACATGAGACGGCTCGATCTTGTCATCGAGCTGGAGCCAGAGTTGGCCGAGGCGACTACTTGGCTTGATGAGTCATGATCGAGGCATGGGAGCTGGACCATCGAGGTGGGTTGCTTGAGATCGGGTCGGGCTTGATGGTTGATCGAGCCGACGATCGAGAGATGTCTTGGTCGGGTTCAACTATGTGGTTTCTCTTTCTCCTTCTACAAAACTGCAACTATGCTTCTGAAACTCCCTACAAACCTAAAAAATCTCCAAATGCATGTATGCGAATGTTAATGCAAAACTACCAAAAAATGCAAACTTACTAAAAAAGACCTATGAATGCAACATATATGCAACTAAAGGACACTAAAATGATGGTAAATGACTTTCTAAAACCACTAAAATGCATAGACATCCAGATTCAATAAAGCTCCACTGAACAATATCAAAAACCTTGGAAAAGTAAGATATATACTTTCATTTCCTTTATGGATCTCATGTGACGATATATATCATTGTATATGCAAGTACCTGCACATGAGTATCTTAATATATTAATGAGCATAAAAATCATTCAGTTGATCTGCTATATTAGGATTCACAAAAATTTTATTTGGTTGCTGATATTGTATTATCTAGGTACGACGAGAAAATTGAGTATATTTCAAGGTAGATGTAAATTAGATGGAATCTGGCTTTGAATCTATATGGCATTTTAAAGTTTTATAGGCATATTAAAGATAAAAAACAAAAAATCGCACATCTCTAGAGCACTCTCTCTTTGTCTTTCACCTTTCTTTCGACCAATGAAAAATCGACCGAAGACATGAGAGACGTAGAGTCCCGACAACCACTAGAGCTCGGCCACGAACGCGTGCACCGCAACTTGGCACCGACGATTCCAACATTTTGTGGTCTAGTGGCTCTGGGTTTTATCAACAAGAATGGTCTTCAGCCTTTCTCTTCATATATGTTCTATACAATCGTGGGAGAAGGGGCTGAAGCAACCACACGACGACTGGGTGTGAGCTCCGCGTAGATCGTGAGCGTGTGGTAAGGAGAATGTTGGTGGTGGGTGAAGGCTGAGTCCAGAGGCGCCGACTGAGGAAGGAAAATCTTCTTTGCTGGAGCCTCGGCTAGTCGAGCTTGCGTAGGGGACAACTGTTTGGTCGGGTCGAGGCTAAGCCAACTTTGAAGATCTCTAGCCTATCTCTCCCCTCCGGTGTCCTTTTCTCTTAGCTTTCGGGCATGTGCCTTCGAGATTCATAATCTCCTCCTCCTCCATCTCTCTTCCTTTCTCTCTGACTGATGGTTGGTGTGGTTTCAACCACCATCGGCTTAACCTAGAGTCACTCTGATACTGAAATAAACGTTTTGGCAGTTTGCAGTTCGGGAGTTCTCTGTGGGTGGCGGGTTCTCCTCTATCAAATAGGTTTAGAAAACTCTAGGGTTCCTAGTACAATTTAGTTGGTTTGGTCCGATTATTTCTAATTTCTGATTGTTTTTTCAGTTGAATTAGATCGGTTTAGTATAGTTTTCTGTTAAATTCGGTTGGTTGTAATGAGTTTAGATCCATAAAAATTAATTAGACCTAAATTTGGATTATGTCTTATATTTTAATTGAAAAACAACTTAAAAAAGTTTATTGAGAGTTGTTTTGTCTACCAGAACTTCACATTTTTCTTTTTCTTTTTTCCCAGATCATTGTTTCTTACATAATTTTACTGCATATATATGGTCTAGTATTTCTACAATTATCATGAGTGTGACATGCAAACCACGAGATAATACAACTCAAAATTTGATTGAACAGCTTCTCAAGCTACCAAGAGCTCCTTCCTTCTCTCTCTTCAGTATACATTATATATTAATATATGTATTATTTCTTATTTCTTTTCTCTAAGATTGTCGTCAGTATTTCACATTAAACATGTGGAAAAAGACCTTACTACTAATATTATAATTGTTTACATATCGATGTATACATCATAAAATTATAAAATAACTCGAGATAACAAGCATAAAATCNAAAAACTTTTTAAAAAAAAAAAAAAAAAAAAAATCAAACGTTCAAACATATAATGAAGGATGTCTTTCAAAACCACGTGGACAATAATATTCTGATAAGAACTTAATTACTTTAAGCATATAACATATTAATAACAATCATTAAGTTGACTTAAATTAATAACAAACAAACAAGAAACTTCCACATATCGACCGTGTATATAAACCCAATTTTTNGTTTTTTGAAAAAAAAAAAAAAAAAAAAAAATCGAATCTATAATATATGAAAATATACCGACGACCTTACGAGACAAAAGCTTGGCAAAATCGAGTAACTCCGGCGGAGACTATGGTGAAGATTCATCCCGATCAGACGTCAATATCCTCCGGTACCGGAGAAGAAACAAGTTCGCCGTACTTGACCACAGGAAAAGAGAGTTTCACGATTTGGATGAAGTCGTTGGTGTTCAACACAAATGGATGCACAGTCTTCGATTCCAAAGGAAACATAATATATCGTGTCGATAATTACAATTCAAAAAGCTGTCGTGAAGTTTATCTCATGAACTTGTCCGGACATGTTTTGTTTACCTTACGTAGACAGGTATACTCACGACCCATTTCTTCATGCAGTTAATTGTATTAATTTTTTTAATACATAGTAACTAATTAAATTTTTTATTTGTGTGTGTAGAAATTTGGATTATTCAAGACTTGTGAAGGATATAGATCATCATCTGGAACAGATGAATCAACAAGAAAACTAGAATATTTCCGAGTTAAAAATAATGTTTTTCAGATTCCGAATAAAGATTCTTCATCTTCGTATAGAGTCATCACAGGATCGTGTAGAAATGATGAACAGTATTGTTATAAGATGGTAAATCGAGGATCAAGTGTAGCGATTGAGGATAATTGTGGGAAGTTATTGGCAGAAGTGAAGAGAAAACAATCAAGGAATGGTTTAGAGTTAGGAGAAGATGTTTTGACAATGATTGTGGAGTCACAAGTTGATCACTCTTTCATCATTGGACTTGTTTTAGCTCATAGTCTTATCAATTGTAAATTGTAAAAAAGGTTAAGACTTTACTAAACCGCTGCTAAATTGATGAAATTTTCGGGTTGTAATTTAGTCTTTAGAAAAAGAGAAAAAACTTGCATAAATTTTGGTTTGTTTATGATCAAAGAACTAATAGTAAGATGTTATAAAAAAAAGTACACCTAATGTATTTTTTGTTAAAGGTACAATTTTAGTAGTGTATTGATAAAGTGAGTGTAAGCTCACTTTTCTGTATTTAGAGCCGAAAGATTGCTTAAATCCAGACAAAAAAAAAAGAAGGACAAATTAATAATTTGAGATTGGTAATAACTAAATAAACTTAAAAGCTGGAGGACCAGACTAAAGATTAATAATAACGAATTTAAAGCGCACTAAAATAAAACTAGTTAAGTAGCAGCAAAAAAAAAAAAAAAAAGTTGTTGAAATTAGTGGAGATGGCCCGTTTAGTTCCCTGATGGGTTCAATGGGCTTATATAGCAAATATTGGGGTTTTTTTTTGCTTTTAAAATGAGAGAGTTATATAAAAACATTTTAAAACTAGGATAGCGATTTTATTAGCGATATCGTTAACTAGTATCTTAACTGCTTCTCTTACGGCGATTTTCGATTCCATCTCCGACAATCATGGCACCACACCCTACTCGTCGGTAGTTATTCCCACTATGTTTCTCTATAACAGTAGTGATGATCTTTCCTTTCTCTTCAGGAGATCTTATATATCACCCACTCTACACAAGTCTTATTTCCAAATCTAGTATTCCCTGTTTCTCTTACTATTCCATTGCACACATTCAACCATGGCTGAGTCCATTCGTCATGATGTCCAATATCTTGATCTCGGTATTGAAGATTCCCCAATTTCCCTTCCTTCCGGACTTGTTGCTCGGGCAGTTGCTGAAAATCGCATTGTTATTGTTGGAAGGTCAACAATTCCCTCCAAACAGAACATGCGTAGTGTGATTGTAAACCTTCCTCGTGTATGGGAGTTACAAGGATTTGTACATGGTCGTATTCTTGAAGGCCGGCGGTTCCAATTTGTGTTTCCATTTGAGGAGTCTCTTGAAACCATTCTCCGGCGAGGCCCGTGGGCTTTCCGGGATCGTATGATGTTCTTCAGCGTTGGGTCCCTGGTTTGGATGAGGATGCTCTGGACTACATTCCCTTCTGGGTCCAAGTGCGTGGGATCCCGGCGCTCTACCTGTCTCGTGAAATTGTCCGCTACATTGGACGAGAATTGGGCCAGTTTATGGATGATGATTTTGATGCTGATTCAGCCTCTAGGTGTGACTATGTTTGGGTCCGGTTAAATTAGAACATCAACACTTTACTCCGAATTCTAGTTTTCTCCAGGAGTAAATACCACTTTGCATCTACAATACGAACGACTCAGAGGGTTCTGTTCTGTATGTGGTCTGTTGTTACATGACTCTGGTTTTTGTCTTCGTAACGACTCTAGCTCGGCTTCTGGGTCGAATCCAGATAACACTAATGCTGATATGGATCCCACTACTGATGCTCATCACCTTCCTGATTATATCCCCTTGGAAGTCCATCCTGCCCCTACTCCACCACCACAACCTCCTATTACAAATCCCCCCGCTGTCCAACCAACTGATGTGATCTCTGCAACAGGGTCTTCCTCATCTGTTCAAGGAAAACACAAACAGTCAAGGAATGAGTTTGATTCATCAGAGGAGAGTCTTATGGACTTGTACACCTTCTATGCCGAAACTGAAGGAGATCATTCAAGAGCAAAAAGGAAACGAAAGTTTGTGGAAAACATCATTGCAATGGAACGCTCAAACCGGGCAGTTACGGTAGTGCGTATCAGAGTTGTATCCCCTCTGGAGGATGTCCAGAATTGAGGCGCGGTGCGCCCTAATCCACCACCGGAAAAATGAGTACACTGATTTTGAACTGTCAAGGTTTAGGTGTAGATTTGACAGTTCGACGTCTTAAGGAGATGACTAGAAAGTATCTCCCGGACATTCTATGCCTATTTGAAACGAAGCAACAAGACAATTACATTAGAGATCTCGCAGCTCAGTTGAATTACCCGTGTGTATTCATTTTCCCACCATTAGGTCTTAGTGGTGACATTTGCTTATTTTGGAAGCAATCTGTTTCAGTATCTCTAGTTTCCTTTTCAGCTAATCTTGTAGATTGTTTGGTTAATATTAATGGAATCCCTTTCTACTGCTCCTTTGTCTATGGGCCACTCATCCCTCATTTGCGAAACCACTTCTGGGAAGAATTAGAAGCCTATCTTCTTCCAGACAATTTGCTTGGTTGATTCAAGGTGATTTTAATGTTATACGGCATAATGGTGAAAACATGGTGGACCTCGACGACCTTTGAGTTCTTTTCGGTATTTCAATAGGATGATTGATGTGTGTGGTTTCCATGAATTATGATGTGTGGGGAATAAGTTATCGTGGTTCGGAACAAGACGTAACTATATAGTCCGCTGCCAGTTGGATAGAACAATGGCTAACTCTGAAGGGTTAGGTCTATACCCGGGAGCTCACTCAGAATATTTGGAGTTTTGTGGGTCGGATCATCGGCCTATATTGACAAGATTGATCTCTGCAACATCTCCACATCAAGGATGTTTCATCTATGACCGCATACTATTTTCGGAAGAAGATTTTTGGGCTTAGGTCTCCTCATCTTGGTCTCTGACTAATCATTCTTAGAGTTCTCTAACAGAGCAATTGGCTGCTACAAGACGTTCTATTGTTTATTGGAAACGCCTGAACTTTTTACCAACTCATAAAAAGATTCAATTAACTAGGAAGCAGCTGGATGATTTCGTATCCCAAGACAACTATTTAGCTTCAGATTTTACACGCCTGAAACATGAGCTCAATAAAGCTTATTATGAGGAGGAGCAGTTTTGGAAATTAAGAAGTCGGAATGAGTGGCTAACCTCGGGAGATCGGAACACCCGATTCTTTCATACTGTTACAAAAACAAGGCAGATTAGAAACAGACTCCTAGTCCTTGAAGATGCTCATGGCAATCTTTTATCTGATCCATCTGCCATTGGGGCTTGTGCAACATATTTCTTTGCTAACTTGTTTCAATGTACTTCGGCAGCTGCTCAGTCTACTAATGTTTTATTCAATGGTTTCACAGCCAAAGTGACCCCATTGATTAATGCTAATTTAATTAGTCTAGTCTCCCTTGCTGAAGTAGAGGCTGCTGTCTTCAGTATTGGGCCAGATAAATCACTTGGGCCAGACGGTTTCGAAGGTGCTTTTTACCAACAATTTTGGCATACATTGAAGAATTCACTGTAAAAGTTTGTCAATGAGTTCTTTGAGACAGAATATGCCCAATGGTATTAATCATACTTACATTTGTCTCATACCAAAGATTGAGAACCCAAAAAGGATGACATATTTTTGTCCTATTTTACTGTGTAATGTGGGGTACAAGATCATCTCGAAGATCTTGGTGAACCGGCTTAAGCCTCATCTGTCTATCCTTATTTCAGAGCAACAATGTGCTTTTGTCCCTGGACGTCACATTATTGACAATGTAATTATTGCCCACGAGCTTCACCATTCACTGAGAACCCGTAAACGTTGGTCCAAATCTTATCTAGCTATCAAGACAGATATAACAAAGGCTTATGACAAGCTACAATGAGATTTTATTGAACGCACCTTATCTCAATATGGTTTTGATGATAAATGGATTCGTTTAATGATGAAATGCATCACCTCAGTCACTTTTTCACCTCTTTTTAATGGGGCTCCAGCAGATTTTATAAATCCAGAATGTGGTATCCAACAAGGGGGATCCTCTTTCCCCCTATCTGCTCATTCTTTGTACTGATCTTCTATCACATGTGCTCAGTCAAGCTATTTTGGAAAAAAGACTTCAGGGTATGAAGATTGCACAATCAAGTCCTGTCATTTCGCATCTGATGTTTGCAGATGATGTTACAATCTTCTGCCAAGTGAATCCTTAATCGTGCAAGACAATAAAGTGCATTCTTACTGTATTTGAAGCAGCCTCATGACAGGCAATTAATTACAGTAAGTCATCTTTAACGTTTGGAACCCGTGTAAGAAGCAATGTTAAACATAATATTCGGAGGTTTATGCAAATTCACAATGGGGTGGGAGTGATTCATATCTTGGCTTACCAGAAGCTATTGATCGTAGAAAGAAGGATCTGTTTCAGTATATAGTTCAAAAGGTTAAAGCCAGAACTATCTCTTGGTCTAATCAATTTCTCTCTAACACTGGGAAAGAGATTCTTCTTAAAACTTTTGCTTTAGCTCTACCGGTTTATTGCATGAATGTCTTTAAACTACCTAAAGGAATCTGTTAGGACATTACAAAGCATATTGCATCGTATTGGTGGCGGAAAGATTTGAGTCGAAGATCTATGCATTGGTTTTCTTGGAATAGATTAAGCTATCCAAAAAAACAGAGGCGGACTAGGCCTTAGAGATATTGAATTCTTTAATGATGCAATGTTGGGGAAACATATTTGGAGAATAATCACATGTCCACATCTTCTTGTTTCTAGACTTCTACAAGGGCGATATTACAATCAATCCACTTTGTTAGAAGCAAAGGCAGGGAAAACAGCATCCTATATTTGGAAATCCTTTATGTCTGCAAAGCCTTTAGTACAAGCAGGCCTTCATTTTAAAATAGGCAATGGTTCATCACTTAATGTTCTCTACTCCATGGTTACCTACTCGACCCTCCGGACCCCCTGCTCTGTTGCCCCAGGTAACTCATCGTATCATGTGAAAGACCTAATGTTGCATAGGCCTTTGCGTTGGAACAATCATCTACTTAACACTCTGTTCATTCCGGTTGATGTTCAATTGATATATGGGATTCGGCTTTGGAAACATGCTACTGTAAAACAGTGCCTACAACCTTCAATTATCTTTGAAGATGCAGCAAGATCAAATTGTACAAATTCCTGGTGACACGGACATTAAGCAGAAGGTTTGGAGTCTCTGTATTCCACCAAAAATCAAATTTTTCATATGGAAACTTCTGTATGCAGCTATCCTGATTGGAGAGACATTGTATCAACGTCATATTACAACTACTCTAGTTTTCTTGCGATGTAACATGGCTATGGAATCTATAGATCATCTGTTTTTCTCTTGCAGTTACTCACAGGCTCTTTGGTGAGGATCTCAGTTCTCCTTACTGACTATTACATCTGCATCTTTAACAGTCAACCAAAAGTTCGATGCAATCTTAGCATGGTGCTCTCAATCTGAGGTCTCATACATATATTATATGCTACCAATTTGGCTTTTATGGAGGATATGGAAGAGCCGTAATACACTCCTATTCCAGCATAAGGTGGTACATTAGTTGACAGACCTTCAATTAGCAATCTCAGATGCTCAAGAGTGGTCCTCACATCAAACAACAAAACAAATTCCCAGGAGTCATGAAAATTTGGGAACAAGATCAAGTTGGACACGACCTCCGTCAAATGTTTTCAAATGCAATGTAGATTGTGGATTTTCAGCCACTTCACCTAGCACTGCTGCTTGGATTGTTAGGGACTCTCAAGGTACCTTTGTAGAAGCGGCTCAAGCTAAGGGTGTACGCACAGACACGGTTATAACAGCAGAGGGTCAGGCATTATTGATGGCGGTACAACATCTATGGTCAAAAGGTTATGAAGATGTAATTTTTGAAGTTGATAATAAGGAGATAGTTGATATGATTAATCAAAAGACAAGTAATATGCATCACCATCAATGGATGATCGAAACATTGTACTGGATTTCAAAAATGGGGAGAATTACAATTCAGTGGGTGTCGAGAGTGTCTAATGCGCCAGCTGATGTTTTGGCTAAGGATCATAAAATATCAACTGTTTTATTTGTTCATTATAACTTTCCACTCCAGTTGATTGTAAATCCCATTTGGGAAGACTATGTTGTGTCTTAATGTGATCTATTGGATAAAAAAATAAAAAATGAGAGAGTTATATGGCTTTGATCTCATGATGAGTTCTAATACTATTTATTCAGTTTTTCTGTATGGTTTTTTCTAGTTTTACTTGATTCAGAGTTTTATGAAAAAAATAAAGTGTCCACATTATCACAAGAAATAAAAATGCACTAAATTATAGTACTTAATGGCTAAACTAACTTATATTTATATATTTATTACATATAAAAAATTTAAGGGAAAATTAATAAAATTATCCTTTAGTAATAACTTAGATAAAAAAAATATTATTCTATTCGTAAGTACAATGATATATATAAAAAATTATTCATAATGATAAGATAAGATATTTTCAACTAAAAAGAAATATTAATGATATTAAAGAAAATATTTAAGTTACTATAATATGTTTAAAAGTTTTTGAATTGCAACATATTTATATTTTAATTTTACATAGCATATTACATACCTGTACTTATAAAACATATATATATAGATAGAAAGATCTCTTGCATAAATATTTAGAAGTGTATTATTCTATATGTTCACCTAAGTTACTTTAATATATATATATATATATATATATATATATATATATATAACTTAGAAATTCATTTAAAACATACGTTTATAAACAAAACAAAAAAAATAATTCATGCATCATAAATTACTTATGCTATAAAATATATCGATAGAATGTGTAAAAATTTAGTTCCTAAAATATGAAATTATAGTTTGAGTTGGATAGAAGAAATTGCTTTTCACACTATTCAAATTTCTTATTCACTTATAACATTAAGCCCAAAAGAAAACAATTTCATCAACATCAATAACATTCATAAATATTGTTATGAATATTAACGGTTACTTAATTTTTAAGAAATCAACTTATATAATCAAAAATTTAATTTTAGTTATAAATAAAACCAATAAAGTATCTTATACTAATATATATCAAATTTTTATTTTTTTAATAATACATTATTAAAACTTATACACTCAATAGATTTTATCAACAACGTACACATTTATTAGTTTGTAAACTTTATGTATTTATAATAAGAATATTTTTGTATAACTAAAAATATATAAAACAAAAATAAAGATATAGTATTAGATGTCCCAAATTTAAAGTCTCATCTTATCTTTCCACAAAAAAGAAGTTTCAAACTTATATTCATCCAATTCAAAACTTGCAAATCTCCTAAAAACATAACCGCTAGTTAAAGAATGTAACAGAATATATGTTTTTAACAGAAATCAATAACTTTTTTCCATAGGTTACAAGATACACACTGAAATCATAAATGCTAATAACTTAAAGCCGGAAAAATATATAATTTTTTGTGACAGTATCCAAAAAAGAGATAAAAAGATAGTTTAAAATTAGGACGACAAAACACAGATCCTAGGAACAAGAACCGAGACACAACGATCAAAAGATTCAAGGCTTTGATAACCAAACTCCATCAAGACTAAAGGGCTTTAAATAGATAAGGAAGGTAACCCTAAAATGAAACATAGAGACTTTGATTATCTAGGGTACCAGCATAACAACGGGAACTCCAATACATACGGGGGTGGCGAACTTGTACTCAACAAAAGAAACGACTGTGATACGCCAAAAAACAAATCTTACAAAAGATGAAGGCCTCAATCATACCCATGACGTAGAACAAGAAGTGAATCACTTCAATCGGATGAGCCAAGATCCTAAGACTTCGACATGAAATCAACTCGAGATAAGTACAAATAACCAACAGCAATGCAAAAGAATGAAAACCTCACGACAGAGCTATGGTGAAACTAACCGATACTAAACCAAAACTAAGTTCTAACACCCAAAACCAAAACTAAAGACTAAACATGAAAAAAATCCTATATTTGAGCCAATAAACTAGCTCAATCATCCTACCACCTCAACAAGTTCGAGAGAAAAAGACACAAATACCAAGAGCGACCCTCGAACCCTACAAAAGCAGAGGATGAAAAACCACTAACCATCAAATCTTGACCCCACTGACGGAGGACCATCCAAAAATCAGGAAAATCATCGGCGGAGCTAGCAAACACCGACTACATCAACATGATGGCTTGCGACAAAGAGAAAATCATTATGCGGAGAAGATGAACGGGGAAGATGTAGTCATAAGATAAAGGGGTCAGCTGACCCCACTTAAAAAAAATTCTTACGTAGCACAATTATACTAATCTCAAATAAAAATATAATAAGACCTACAAATAAAAATCAACAACAATTGTCTTCTATAGTGTCAGACTTACGTTTGCCAAATCGCACCGTAGGAAATTATGATTTTGGTTTGTATTATTGTTTTTTTAGTATAATTTAATTATATTATATTTTTTTCCATGAAATTAGACTACATAAATTTTTGAAAAAATTATGGCTGATTACATGGAAAGTTTGATTGCAAAAATGTTTAAATGTGAGAAAATATGTAGTCGGGCGCTTCAAGTGTCTTTGATCCGGTTGTAGTTATTAAAAAGAAGGAGAATAAAAAAAATTAAACCAGTTCGAAAGACAAAGATGTAGGATAAAGATTTACTAGAGACATTGAAAGTCGGAGAAAACAAACGAAAAGAACAGCAAAGATGTCCATCTAGTATTCCAGAAGCATAGGAAGAAGAAACTTTGTACGCCAAAGATGTCTACAGACACGTGGAGGAGATGCTTGCAGCTCATTCATAAAAGATGATCAATCAAATACGGAGTGTGATTCTTGCAGATCAGGTAGAAAAGATTACCGAGAGAGAATTCGAGGATGAATGATGAAATGATAAACGAGATTATAAGTGAAATGCGGAAGAGTGGAAAGTTCACATGTGAAGAAAATTGGGAGAAGAACACATTCACTTGTTGTACCTTCAAGTAATTTTTTTACGTTCTATGAGATGTCCACACCTCAAAGGCAAGTGGACGAAGGTGGGGGTATCTATAAGTGAGAAGATGGATTTTGGTGACTACCAGGAGTTGCAAACGTCTTTATAGAACTAGATTTTGGTGACTACCAGGAGTTGAAAATGTCTTTAAAGAACTATCTCATCATTTAAGTATTTTATTATTAAAATTGTTATAGAATAACGTCTGAAGGTGCAGAGTAAAAACTATTCATAGTTTATGCAGACTTGGATTATGTCCATGCAAGACACGGTGGACGTAGAAGAAACAAACAAACTGTCCACTGAAAAGGTTGTGGTCACATCCATGGGAGATACAATGGACGTAATTAAAACAAACAAACAGTCCACTGCAATTTTTGTTACCTATTGAATAATAATTGTATTTACACGTTTAACTAACTGTTTCTGTAGGAAAAAAAAAGAACTTCATGTAAACTTTGATCATGATGCAGAAGTCATCTATAGAAGGTAAACGCTTACATTTCAGAGAGAAAACGATGGTGTTCCATCATACACCAATTAAGAATAAGTCCAAACCCATGGGGCAAGGACAGTACAACATCTACACAAAAACAAGTGCATGGGAAGGTATTAAAAAATTACACGCTTTTGTTGTTATTTAAACATATATAGACAAACACCAATGTCATATCGGAGTTTGTTGAAAAATTAGGTTGTAGATGATGAAATGTCAAAGGACGAAGACAAAACTTATATTGGTGTATGTGGCACTTTTTAGGTTATAAAGGATGATGAATCGAGCAACGATGAACCCAAAAATATTGCACCACCTGTAGTTACCAATCCAAAACTTTGCAAGGTTTTAAGTTACGAGGATCTTTATATAAAGAGTGAAGCCTTACTATTTCGGATCGGCCTACGAGATTTCATGGTAATACTTCATTAAGCACTGCTGTGGACAAGGTAATGTCTCTGAGAATACTATGTTGCATGTAGTGTTTCTCAATGCATCTCAATCACGGTGTTTCGTAAATCTATTTTGTAGGGCGACCATGCTCAGCATCAACAAACACAAGATGCAGATGTTAGAGAGGAACCAGAGATGAATGAAAGAGAAATAAGTATTTTATATAAATTTTCAGCTGTTCGGTATTGTGGACATGGTTGCATGACTAGATTGTATCTAATCAGTTGACAAACTTACAGGTTCAAGTTGAAGACGAAGTAAAGGTGCATGTAAACCAACTGGTTGCAAAGGAGAAATCATATGGTGAAGATGATGGAGGTAGAAGGTGGAGAAGGAGAAAATGTGCATCCCATTAGTGGACAACAATCAAATTATTTTGTTATTGTAGATACTAAGTTGTTAAACTCACATTGCACTCTTATTTCATAGGTATCAACCCAAAATGATATGAAAGTGGAAGGTGTAGGTGTAGAACAAGAAAATATCATGGATAGCCAATGTAAAATGGAAGTAGTTGCATCGGTAAGTGTGATGTGATTCAGTGGACAAGATAATGTTATTCTATCTAATGTTATGTTGGTTGACAATATTTGGTTTAGTGTCATGACAATTATACTTAATAAACATAGGAAGAGGACAGTGCACCTGAACCTGAGTTAGATGAGCAACCAGAAGGGGGCGTGCACAAATTGCATTGGAAGTAGTAAGTAAATATATTCTATTGGACATAGTTTAAAATTGTGGACATATTACTAATTAAAGAGTGAGCTTATCCACCACAAGTCAAATTTATGATTATGGGTGGACAAACACTATGTAGTGGACAAAATCTTAATCTTTTACAAAAAAATCCAAAATATTATGGTCAAAATATTAATTGTTCATAAATTATTTCATAGTGGATAGGAAAAATAAATAGTGGACATTAACTATTGTTGTTAAGTAAATAGTGGACAAATGTATGTAGGAATACACTAGTATGTTTATGGACCAAGATTAAACAAATGTGTTATATTGATGACAATTATTTCTTTTTGCCACAGGAAAAGGATGGTGTCTCCCAAACTAAGTCCAATGAGCAAATGGATGAGGGTATTGCACCAGTTGAAGGGGAAGAGGTAAGTAAACATCTCATGAAGGACATATTTCTAATCGTGCACATATTTTTGTAAGTGAATGTGGTCTTCGTAGACTAGTTTTAATAAATTATATTTTGTGTGTACAATCTGATGGACCAGCCACATGATGAGGCCAGAGCATATGAAATTGCGTTAGATGACCAAGATGATGAGGAACTTGCACCATTGATAGGAGAAAAAGTTAGTAAATATAATGCTCATAGTTTTTATAGTCTGCAATAATGTGCAAACTAGTCTAGAACTACGATATTCAATTGTTTTATACAACAAAGATTAGTAATTTTATTCAATATCAAGCTGAGCAAGTGGACAAGCAAGCGGACGAGGAAAATGTTCAACTTGTCGGCGATAAAGAAACGGTAAGTCGTATATGCCTAAGTGCACTACTTAGATTGTGGACTACTTTGGACGCTTACATTGTTCTAAAAATTGTATTAATGATTTAGGAAACCAAATCTGAATCGGAGGGCTCGGGTGGTGAGATGGTCGAGGATTCTACATCTAAAAAACGTGATAAATATAGGTTTCAAATGGCTAAGAAACGGCCTACAAAATACAACGACACCACCACACCGAATCATATGGACAACATAATTGTCCACCACTCATTCTCGAGACTAGATGTGATTTTGGAAAAGAGATTCATGAAAGAGTTGAAGACATACAAAAAAATATGTAGTTCGACATGCTTTGCTTTTGAACAAATTAGAAGCTATTATGAGACATTAAACTGATGCTAATTGTTGTCACAACGAATACATCATTCATGGACATCCCGTTAGTAAGGAATTTTTCACTGAGATTTCAAAACACCAACAGTGGATGGATTCAATCGTAAGAAACATTTTAAAACACATTAAATATTGTTTGCATATTTATGTACTACGCAAATAATAATTTATATATTTTACAGTATATGGATGCGCTTTTAAGCCTCTTGTGGAGGAAATTTGGCGACACTTTGTCAAAAAAGGATCGTGATAACGAATACCTTCTTCACAAGAATGCTTTGTAGCGATTACCTAAATTTCAAGAAGTCAAAAAACAAGGGATCATAGTCTTAAAATATCATGACACTAAATTATTTGAGATATCATCCCAAATTGTTTCAATAAGCTCGCATGGTATGTTGATGTCGATACGTTTTACGCTCCTATGAATTGGCGCAAAAAAAAATTGGATTGCGTTGGTGACCGATCTCATAAGTGACAAGATTATTATCCTAGATCCATTGCATAGTGCAACCGGTGAGAGAAGATGGGGACGATGATGGATCCTCTCGTGGACATGTTGTTAGTTGCAATCAACCAATTTGTCCCTCCAAATTTCTGTAAGAGACAACTACCATCTACCTTTGTCTACGAACGAGTACGTGAGGTTTCGCAAAATCATTGTTCTGGAGATTGTGGTATATTTTCAATCAAGTTTATGGAGATTCATTTTCAAGATGTTGAGTTGGATGGTCTAATGGAGAAGATGGTAGAAAACATGAGCATGAACTATGCGTTTGATTTGTATGAAGAATTTGTCAAGCCACTTAGAGGTTGAGGAGTGTCGGATCTTACTTTTTCTGTCTAATCCAAACTTATTTCAAAAAACTTAAACATATTTATGTCAAACTTATTTTATTGTGAAGAATTTGTGATGCCCATGCTAGGTAGCACAATTCACGGTTGCAGTGGACATATTTTATCGAAAATTATGTTTACAATATTTTATGTCCACCAAATATTATGCATATATGGACCCACATTTCACTTCTTTTAATGTCTTTTGGTAGCTAGGAAATGATTTTTACTTAGTTCCCAATAATATTTCTATTTAGATGGGTTGTTGACATAATAAATGGTGACATTAAAGTTTCTGTTTCACATATAATGCATAACCTTTGTGCACAACCTCATCATCACTCTCCTACATAGTTATGGGTAAACTCCATATATCCTCTCTACCATTTGAAGTCAAACTATCCTCTCCACCATAATTAATCGTCCACCAAATATATATGGACATCAACATATACTACACTTAGTTGCCCACCTTTTAATGGAGAATACATTGTACATGATTCGCTTCAGATGAACAAAATACTGCAGTACATGGTACAAACCATATACATAAATCCAAAAAATGCATTTTCGTTAGCAAAAGCACACAAAAGGTTGGTTGTATCTACATAAGAGTTTTACACAATAATACAAACACTTCCAAATTCGCTTTTTGCCGGGGGCAAGATAATTTTTGTCCATAATTTCAACCATTCTTC
>OVBE01005539.1:0-21539 GCA_900406425.1 Iberis pinnata | reverse complement strand
TGGTGATAGAAGTAGAAGATTGAAGTCTCGGCGAAGGAGCAAAGACTCAGCGGCGGTCAACGGTGGTGCGGCGGCTGAAGCAGCGGCGGCAGGTGTTAGAATCAGCGGCGGTGGCGGTGGTTCGAGATGAACCGACGGCGGCGGCGGCAGGTATGAATTTTTTTATTTTATTTTTTTTTCGAGAAGAAGAAGAAGAAGAAAAGAAAATTTAGGTAATCAGGAGATTCTGCTCTGATACCATGAAATAATTTGTATTGAATTGAATTAAGAAAGTACATAGAAAGCCTATATATATAGTAGTAATATCTAACAAGAATATCTTCTAAGAAGATTCTAATAAATAAATCCTAATCCTAATATAAATATATATCCTAATCCTAATAGGCCATAAGAGCTGTTGACGAGTATCCTAGATCTAACAACAGAGACTAGCCTAACTGAGTCGCATCTCGCTTACAAGAACGGAAAAATAATCTAAAGTCCTAAGTATTTTGGTGTGTAGAATTGAACGTGTATGTGCCCTTCCTCATCATATCTCTTATATACGCGCCTAAGGTTGGTCTGCTTTCCTTTTCCAGCTTCGATTCTTCCGTGAAAACTTTTCTTTTCGAGTTTATTCTCCTGCCGAAACATTTCTTTTGAGATTTTTTTCATTTCTTTACTTCTTGTGGAGCAAGCTACGACCTTCATCGTACTCGGGCCGATTTTTTGTTCGAAACCGTAAGTGGACCGTATCATATTTTAGGCCTCTTTGGGCCGTTTTGCGGTTGAGACAATTTTTATGATTGTTATCAGAGAATTGGTCTTTCGTACAACGATATGACACGGATTCTGAAATATTATAATGTCAATCGTATAAGCGAGATAACGTTGGCGTTCCAGTTAACCTTTTTATTTTTATACGAAAAAGAACGCTTGTTTGTGTCTGTTTCGGAGATTATAAATTTAATTATTTTATACAATTAAATCTTATACGAAATGTTTTTACGATTCTTTCGCAAATCGTAGGAAATAATCGTATAGATAAGATAATTTTGGTGTTTGAGTTGATCGTTACCGTTTATACGATTAATTTAGAACTTATATGAGAAGAATTAGTTTTATATTATTTGTTGTAAAATTCCAACAGAAACTTTAAACATATGATTTATGTGAAGTAATACGAATTGTATGTCAAGTTATGGGACATCTTTATTTTTTATAATAAAAAACACTTTAGACGTCATTAATCGTTCACACGTGGCGGATTATTAGCAGTGGTTTGACTTCAACTCATGTAACGGACGCATTTGACGGAAACGCGTACTGAGCATTAAAATGGAAAGTGTTAAAGATGAGAGAGAGAAAATGAAAAGATCCACCTTTCTTGCTTTTTCGACCTTTTTATATGAATAATGTTATAAAAATAAATCCCTTACAATCTGACATGCATTTCTCTATTTAGATACAATGTATCTGAGTATCTAACGACTACTTATAGGAAAGTTAAGGAATATTTTCAAATTTCAGTTGTTATAAAAAGTTTTAATATGTTAGAAATCTCACAAGATCATCTAGACAAAAAAGAAAGAAAATGGTGGCAAAAGCAGTCAATTGACTATTTCGTTTTTTTTGAACACACTCCTTTCACTCAAATGCACTAATTTTTTTCATCCGAAAGGATAAATCTCATACACATAACCAATTACATATAGAAAATCAATGCAACAAGACTTAAAATATAACCTAAAAAAACACCTACAAGTGCCATTATATAAAAGACATCCTAGAATCAATAGATTAAACAAGACATTAATAAACAGCAAACGGCGTAGTGGTATGTCGCATCTACTGTTTAGTTATCAGATTTAGAATCGAATTTGGCTATTCACATAACGAATGTGTTTTCCCCTATATATGGAGTTTGGTTACTAGACCAATTCGTTGTGGTCTATATGAAAAAAAAACAAGACATGAATATTTACAATTAAAAAAAAATAAAAATCTCATCATTAGACGGATCACCCTACACCGGATAATAGAAACCAAGTAATTCAAATACTCGAATGACAAACGCATAGGGCCAAACCGAAAACTTAGACATCCAAGTAAAACAAGAGAGAGAAAGAATGGGGTAATCGGAGCCCTCCAATACCTCCTCCTATAATGAATGAGATTACTTCACATATAAGATGAAACATATGCTAAATATGGATAATAAACCCGATGCGACTCAAAAATCTATCAATCTTCTAAAAATGGCTATGCAAACCGACGAAGAAAGCCTTTATAACAAACCAACCTAAGGAATATACCACATCTCAGTCCAGATATAGAGCTGGAGTTTGAGAAGAAAACGAAAGGATTTAATCAAGTTTGTTTGTAATGAAATTTTGAAAATTTATCTTTAAGACAATAACTTAAATCTTTTAAAACATATTTTAATAACGTAATATTTTGCAATGTCTTAAAAGAAAGGCTGTGATATGGTAGTGCTTAATTTCTGAGTTCGAGTTCCATCGGTTAATTCGTAGGTTGCAAATACTTATTGATTAAAGGAAGGTTGAGTGATTAAATGATCAATACACCACAACGGTGGTACAATATACTACTGGACTAATAGTCAACGAAGTGTTAGATTTATCAAATAGTAATAGATTTGGATTGGCCAAGTGAATACGAAACCAATGTAATTTTTTATTTGTTTAAATTTATTAGTTTGATGCATTACGGAAATACGGCACCATACATAGTCTCAATCTTGCAATCTGCGTTAATTGACGCCATATTGATTGTGCACTAATCAATAATTTAAGTTACGTGACTCGACAATATCGTAAGTTGATGAAATGTTTATTAAGTACTAATTAAACGGACGATATCTTATTATAGTACGCTAATGACATGACATCTGAGGAAATCTCAACCATTCATTCTAAGTATCTAGAGCCTTCTTTTAAATTTTTGCATGATTTATGATTTATCTCAATAAAAGTCTAAACCATCTTCATTATTACTTTGCCAACGAAAATTTTATGCAAAGTGCAGGTGCGTCACATTCGGCTTCTTCTCCGGATACAGTCATGCTATATAAAATTTATGATATTCAAATCAAAATAGTAATTTAATTGCATTACAGATAATATAAATCATTTATGTCATATAACCAAGAAAAACACATATGATTTTAATCATTTTCAATGGTCATATCTTTTTGTCAGATGGTACTAGAGGTTTCAGTCCAAAAGTTCAATCCAAAAGCTGAATAGGAAATTCTAATATGTGTTTAGGATTATTCCCATATATATATATATATATATTATGAGAACTTTGTTGTATGTTATTTTGTGAAACTCTTTTTGGGAATCGAAATTTGCACTGTGTTATTTCGTTAGTTAAGAAAAATCAGAAAAAGTTTCGATTTTCTAAAAATCCCGGATTTATATGAGTCAAACGCGAAAAGATCATAACATGATAATAAACAATAAGAATACAAAAGAGGGCAAAAGAAGTCTTATTCCGAATCTCGTGAACATGTTATAAACGATAGTCTCGACCGTAAGAGCTGCCGGCGAGATATCCTAGATCTAACAACAGAGATTTTGAATAACCTAATTGAATCACAGCTCACTACCAAGAACGGAAAAAGTCAAAAGTCCTAAGTATTTCGATGTGGAGAATTTTCAACGTATTTGTGTCCCTTCTCTTCATCTCTCTTACATAGACTTCAAGATTAATCCATCTTCCTTTCCTTTGCGGAAAGTTTTTTTTTTTTAGTTTATTTTTCTGCAGAAATTTTTTTTTTATGGATTTTTTTCATTTCCTTTTTAACTTGTAGGACAAGTTTCGACTACCATCGTGCTTGAACTTGATTCTTGTCTAGAGTCGTAAGTGGACCGTTACCATGTTTTAGAAGTTTTTTAGTTTCATATTATCTTTTGGATTATGTTTGTAGGAAATTTGATCATCTTTTGCTCATTTTAGACTCCTAAATTTACATTTGTTAACTTCGATTTAATATTTTGCTTTGCATTCTATTTCGAATTTTAAAATTCCATATAGCAAAAAACACACACGCACTACTTATATTACACGCAAATTTAAAAATTATTGGAACTATACGTCTGATACAGGTAATATCTTCAACAAAAAGTATTCTATGCATCTTTAACAAAAATAAAATAAAATAAAATAGTATTCCATGTATGGAAAACAAGAAAACAAACAATGGTATCAGACGTATTTTTAGATTAATAAATTGGAGAAATAAGGTGTCAAAAAAGAAGAGATTAGAAAAAAATAGTGGAAATAACTCGAAATTTGTAGGACGACACGCCAAGCCTTTCCTTTGCCTTGCCTTTCTATATAACAAGACCCAAGCTAATGAGTTAAGTGTATCGGTGAGGCTGAGAGTCACTTACAAAAAAAAAAAAAAAGTTTATTGAGTGTCATTTCCAATCTTAGACAATAATCTGTTCTACTTTTTTCTTTTCCCTTATTATACTTTTGTGTTTAAATCTACCATTCCATGATCTGTTATTTTCTAGCTTCTTCGATTCCTCTCTGTTAATAATCTTTATTTCAAAATAAAATCGATTTGTTAAACTTGTGTTTTTATGTTTTTGATCAACAAAGCAAGCTTTTGAAACTATATATTCTATTGTAGGTTTTGAAGCGTTTGTGAGGGTGCTCTTTTTTTGTTTACCCTCCTCTCGGATCTGTGAAGAGGTTGTTTATTTTAAAACCTCTTCGATCTATCTTTTCTTGAATTTCTTGAGAAGAAACAAATTCTCGAATTCAACTTTTTTTTTTACTATTTTAAAAAGAAACAAAAACCTTGAAATGGCAACTGCAATGGAGTTGTACGGTAAACAATCTGATCCATTCGGAGGTGAATTAATGGAAGCGCTTTTACCTTTTATCAAAAGCCCTTCCTCTGATTCTTCTCTCCCTCCTCCTCCTCCTTCTTCTTACTCTTTCTACCCTGACGTCTCTTTGTACGGATCAGATCTCCAGCAACTCGGATCTCAGATCCACTCTTTCTCCAACCTTCTTAGCCCTAAAGCGATGTTGATGAAGCAATATGGTGCTGCATCGCCGAAGCCGATGAAGTTGTACAGAGGAGTGAGACAACGTCACTGGGGAAAATGGGTTGCTGAGATCCGTTTACCTAGGAATCGAACTCGCCTCTGGCTTGGTACTTTCGATACGGCGGAGGAAGCGGCGTTAGCCTACGATAAGGCGGCGTATAAGCTGCGCGGCGATTTCGCCCGGCTTAATTTCCCTAATCTCTGTCATGACGGATCCAACATCGGCGAGTATCAACCTCTTCAATCCTCCGTCGACGCTAAACTCGAAGCTATCTGCCAGAGTTTAGCTGAGACGCAGAAACAAGGCAAATCAACGAAGAAGTCATCATCCCGGAAACGTTCATCCACCGCCGCTGTGAAACAACCGGAGGAAAATCCGAGTCCAGACTCTAACGATGCTGGATCTTCACCGTCGACGGAGAGCTACGGATCCGGAGATTCTTCACCGTTGTCAGATCTGACGTTCGCGGACACAGAGGAAGAGCAGCCGCCGTGGAAGGAGAACTATGCGTTGGAGAAGTATCCGTCGTACGAGCTCGACTGGGAGGCGATTCTGTCGAGTTAGTGGAAGGTATTAGGGGTAATTTAGGAAATTAGAGGTCTCTGCAATGGAGTTTTTGGTCATTGCATAGAGCCACAGTAAGTAGATGTCATTTTGTATCTTTATGTAAATTATGATCAAGTCTCTGCGTCGGTCGAAGCTGTGTTTTTTTTATGTCATGCTCGACCGTGCGAGATTTGCAATGTAATATTTGTACTAGTTTCCTTGTCTTAATTGAAATTTTATTTAGCTGAACTTATTGAGCTATGGTTCTCAGCACAAGAATCTGAAAAGAGTAATGCTCCGTTTACTCTGTCAATAACTGGTAAGCAAAGGTTATGGTTAAGACCCCAAACAGATTGGTCCAAATGTAATGGAGGAGCTGATTGTTAGAGGAAGAAGATCAAGAAAGTAAAAGGGGAAGATCTGTTATCATTTCTTAACTATGAAAATGTTGTGCAAGATGTTTTATGTAACAACTTTACTATCGGTTCATTACATAATCAGATTTAATCAATTTAAAATTAATTTAACACTAACTCAACATCTTCCTCTCAAAATGGAAAAAACTTGTAGATTCCTATCTTAGATAGCTGGACAACTTTTGTGAAAAATATCATCAAGCTGATTATTTGTCCTAACATGTAATGTCCAAAGAAAACCATTATGTTTTTCAAATTTCTACTGATCAGTAACATAAGTGTTACTAATATTTTCAATTCTACCAAACATATTCAAGTCATAACAAACATGACAACTAACTCATATATTTATCACCCATGATTCTGAATAAATATTAAAGCTGCTATTACTTCCTACAGAAAGAGCCGATTGGTAAAAGCTTTGACTATATACTTTTATTGTAGATTTTTAGTTGTAGAAATTTTGGTTGTAAAAATTGTGACTTTTATTTTAGATGAAAATAAAAGTTTGATTGGTAATCAAAACTATAGAAGTTTTGACGGTAACTTTTTGAACTAAAATTTTATTTTTTTGTCAAAATTTTTATATAGTTATAAAATTTTCATTTTATATCTATTCTTATATTTATAAGTAAAGTTTTTATTTGAAAAATTGTAATTAATAAGATGTACTTATAAGATAGATATAATACAAAATAAGTATTTAAAATCCATATAAAATGGATCTTTAAAAATGAGAATAAAAAGATGATTATTAATATATAAGTAACTTTTTATTTTATCTAATATATAAATTTATAAATGAGATTAAACAATCATGGTGGAAGAAAAAAGAGAACAAAAATTTTAATAGCTTTCTTTTTGTTCTAAAAGTCACATACAAGAGACTTTTAAAATTAAAAGAGAAAAAACAGTTATTAAAAAGTGAATGTGGAGACTTTTAAAATAAAAAAACCGTCTAAAGTTTGATTGGATAAAAATTAACTGTAGAGGCTGTTAAATAATATTACGGCCCTCACAGTTTTTACAATGTTTAAACCAATCAGCCCCTAAGGCTATTATAATAGGAGTGGATTAGTGGTACATCAGAATGAGAGTTGGTATTGTAAAGGAAATGTGGTTGAGGTTGAAAAGTAGAAGTTGTCCCATTAATTAAAGTAATAGTGTTACCTTGATTTTGTTAAAGAATGTTCAAAACATTAGGGTTAATATTCAGGACACTCAAATTCGATATAACTAAAACATTTGATAAAGTCAGTTAGAATTTCATTGAAATTATGCTTAAGAAATTAGGTTTGCAGACCAATGGTGTTCTTGGATCATGAAGTGTATCACCATTGTATCTTTTGCTGTATTAATTAATGGATCTCCAGTTGGCCATATTGTGCCTCAATGCGGAATACGCCAAGGTGACCCCATTTCACCCTACTTATATCTTACTATCTCTGAAGGACTCTCTGATCTAATTCAAGAATTGGTTAAGCGCAATTTTCTCCATGGATTTAAGGCTAGTGAAAACTGCCCAACAATTTTTCATTTGCTATTCGCAGATGACTCGTTGTTGTTTTGGAAAGATAAAACTATTGAATGTAAAATGCTTCTCAATTGTCTACATCTTTATGGTTTGCATTTTGGTTAATGGTTAAATTTTCAAAATTCAACCATAATATTTAGTAAGAGTACTTCTGCTATAAGACGTCAAGAGCTTCAACAACTGACAAAAATATCTAATATAGGTGGATTAGGACGTTACTTGGACCTACCAGGGCGTAATAAAGCTGATATTTTTCACACCTTGTTCAAAGAGTTAAAAAAAAATAATTGGTCTTCAAAACTCATTTAATGTGTCAGTAAAGAAACAATGATTAAGGTAGTACTCACAGCCCTGCCTGCGTATTCGATGAGTTGTTTTCTTCTACCAAAGAAGATTATCACGCAGTTAACCAGTCTTATGAGAGAATTTTGGTGGAATGAAACAGAAAATGTGAAGAAGATAAATTGGATATCCTAGTCTANGGGGGGGGGGGGGGGGGGGTATTGGCTTTAGAGATCTCATACATTTCAATGTAGCATTACTCGAAAAACAGGGATGGAGATTACTAACTACGCCCAATTCTCTACTTTCCCAAGTCTTCAAAGCTAAATATTATCTGAAATGTTCATTACTAGATTCGCAGCTCGGTTCACGACCTAGCCATGGTTGGCGCAGCATTTAAAATGACTTTGGCCTACTCAAAGCAGGGACTTATTGGACTATAGGCAATGGCCAAGATATACACATATGGCAAGACAAATGGATATCTAGGAGAAATTTTGAACCAGCTTAGATATGGAATACTACCATTGATGTTAGTTCAAAAGTTGCAATATTTTTAGATGACTCAGGATGTGATTGGAATATGGCTAAACTACAATCCATTCTTACACATGTAGATGTGATTTTGGTTCAAAAACTATGTCCCTCACAGTTTCGATGTCCTGATACCCCATTATGGAAGTTTTCTCAGTCTAAAACTTATACGATTTAATATGGCTACCATTTCCTCTCTTCATCCAAATTTCCTGATTTGGTTACTCCTCAACAACAAGAAGTCTCGAAATTTATTTGGAGCCTTAATGTCCAGCCAAAATTAAAGCATTTTTTGTGGAAAATGCTTTATTGTGGCTTTGCAGTTGGCACATAATTGAGTCGAAGAGGAATCAGAGGGGAGTTACTTTGTTCCCTTTATGGTGAATATGAGGAATCTATTCCTCATGTATTCTTTAACCTTCGTGTCTCTCGTGAGATTTGACAGTTGGCTCCAATTCGAAGTTGCTTTATTAATAACTTTTCCACCGATGTGTGCACAATCTTAAAATTATTTTAGACTTACCAAATACTATTCATGATGCAGTTTCACGATCTTTCTCAACATATTTACTATGGAGAATATGGAAAATGAGAAATGCACTGATCTTTCAAGCGAAGAAATGGGGAATACCTGATGCAATATCCAAAGCTATTATTGATCACCAGCAATTTGTGGAGGCCACACTTCATCAACAATCAAAACTTATTTATGGCATTTCATCAACGAACAAAGAAGCTATTACTTGTTCTCATCGACCCACTCTATTTATTGATGCCTCTTGGTTACCAAGTCCATACTCTTTTAGTATTGGTTGGTGTCTTGTCCATCAAGAAAGAGTTTTCATGTATGGTTATGTAGCAAAATCATTTGTTGATTCCCCATTTATAGTTGAAGTATATGCATTGTTGGAAGGATTGTCTCAGGTTTATCGTATGGGATACTTGGATATCAATGTCTTCAGTGACTGTCGGCAACTGATCATGCTTCTTAAAGGAGTTGCAGGGCTTTCTTCTACTACTGTTCTATGGTGTAATTCATCAACAACCATACTAAGGGATATCTTATATATTAGTCTAAACTTTTAGTTCACTCTTTTTTAATATATATATAGGGAGCAAAATATTATGGCTGATTGTTTAGCTCGAGTTAGTAACTCAACAAATATTGTAAGGATTTATGGTTGATTATCCGTATATATATAACAGTTGACAAAAAAATATTCAGGACACTTAAAAGTTGTTGTACTTGTTCTGGAATAACATTAGTCAAGTTGACATCCTGTGAATTATGGTATTTGACATCACCACTACTCTGCATTGTGACATTAGCCCCATTTTCCTTCTTTTGATTACCATTTGGAGCATACTTAGAAACATGAACACTATGTTGGACTGGATTTTTTGTGTTCCTGTTCTGTGTCTTGTAACCAGGAGGATAGCCGTGTAATTTGTAGCAGCGATTAACTGTATGGCCTATCATACCTAGTGAGAATAGATATATTTATTCTTTGGATTGTTATAATTTTTGTTAAAGGAAAAAAAACTTCAGTGTCATTAGTAGAATGAGAGATTTGGAAGATTACACTACTATTAGACTTCATTGACCTTCGACGTTCTTCTTGAGAAATGAGGTTAAACACCTTTGACAATGATGGTTTGGGCTCCATCATGAGTATATTTCCTCTTACAGTTGTAAAAATGTAATTTAGACCCATTAAGAACTTGAGAACACGATCTTCCTCATCACGAGTAGCCAACTTTTCCGATTAACACAGTCCATAGTCCCACAACAACAAGTGTGAGATGCTTCATGATTCTTCAATTCTTCCCACAACTGTTTCAAGTGTGTATAGTACTCACCAAAACTCAACGATCCTTGAATCTCTAAGAGTATTTGCTGCTTAATTTATGCAATTCTTGGACCATCACTTTGCTTAAACTGATCATGTATATCTAACCTCATCTATCTTGTAGTGTCAAGATACATAATACTCTTAGTTATTGACTTATCAACTACATTAACAATCCAAGTGCATACTATGCTATCACACCAAAACCAAGAATCATAGTGAGAATGCGATTCATCTAATTATGGAAATATTCCATTAATGAACACAATCTTTTTTCTAGCACCTAATGTCATCATCATCGATCTACGCCAGCTATTAAAATTCCCTAAACCAATAAGTTTTTCAGAGATCAAAAGAATACCAGCGTGATCTGCACTGTGAACATACAGTAGATTTGAATCCGGATCAGAAAAAGCTACAATATTTGATCGTACTTTCGATCATGTAGAGTGAGTTTTTGGTGGTTGTGTTGTTGCCATATCAAAGAAAACGTCTCAAAATTGACGAAAAGACAAGGTTGCAAAAAACGCAAAGAAAATGCGAATGTGTCAAGAAGATCACAAAAACGCACACGATCAAGAATGAAGAATAACGAAGCACAAAGAAATAATAATCGTAATACAAAATCGATGTATCACCAAAATCACAAAGAAAAACTAGCCCACAAACTCGGAAACCAAATGTCGATACACCAAGCTCATTGAATCTCAATGAACTGAAATTGAGCTGAAATTTAAAGATTACATAGTGAAAGAAGGTAGAAATCAGCGGAAATCTCTGACAAGAGCTATGATACCATGTTGAAGGAAAAAAAAATATAAAAAAGTAAAACTTAAAAATCTATTATCATTTCTTAACTATGAAAATGTTGTACAAGATGTTTATATAACAACTCTATTATCGGTTCAATACATAACTAGACTTAACCAATCTAAAACCAATTTTACAATAACTCCAATACTAATTTTGATCAAGTATCAGGTTTAGGAGGTGCAACATAGGTTCTTAAAGATTCTACAAGCTATGTGTTAAAACACAGAAGAAAGACTTTCACTAATTTGGAATCCTTGCATTAGACTTTCTATTGTAGCATGACTTGAGTTATGGGAAGTATGGTTGTGCATTAGTGCGACAAAATCATTTATGGGATTGCCTTTGCTTCTTTGGTGTATGGTTTGCATCTGCTGAGTTCTTGGCCTGCATTCTCTGCTCAAATTGATGAGTTTTTAAAGTTACTTAGGCATTTCAATTTTTGTAAGATATTGATGGAACGTGTATCTTTTAATAGAGGAGTTTTTCTGATTGCCAAAAATGTGGTTAAAGAGAAGAGATCAACCATCCAAATTGAACTTTTAAGAGACATAGATCCATTAATATTATTAACATAAATACCATTCCCCAATTATACGAACCTTAATTGGAAAGATCATTGTAGAATACACGAATTGACGAAAATAATATAAAAGTATTATATACATACTAGGTGAAACCCACGTAGACACGTGGGATATACATTTTATAATATATATTCTTAATTTAATGTAAATAAATTTTAAATTTATGATCATGAAAACTACCAAATTTCATTTGAATTGTTAATCAATAATAGTTACTTGTATAATTGTTTTTTATGTGGATTTGTTTGTTGTTGTTTTTCGTTTTTATCATTATTCATGGTGGATAAAAAAGGTTAATTTTTTTTACAAAATGTGAGGAAATTTTGTTTGTATAGCTTTAATTTGTAAATATTTACTGAGTATAAATTTGAAGATTATCAAAATGTTTCTAATTGAATATTTGACAGATAATGCATGACACTTAAAAGAGTATAATAGATGGTAAAACAAATATCAACGCATGTATAACAACCCTCTTCAAAATATTATTTGCATATACATGTATATACACTTATGTATTCACGAAATATGTTTTACTTTTCTTTCTTCTACATGTTGCTAATTATTAAACAATAAAAAATCTAGTATTTTGCTTGTGGTCTCGAGAGAAAAAACAAATCAAGTGAGTTTGGCTTGAGAACAAATACCTTTTTCCACTAAAAATTCACAGAGAAAAACATACCATAGCACACCAAAAACTTTACAAATCAGACAGTAATAAAAAATTAACACAAAGGAAAAGAGAGCCTGTTTTTCCATGAAGAACCTGCTTTTCTCATAGGTGAAGAGGTTCGAAGCCACCTTGGAAGACCAATAGGACCATTGGCTTCAGAACAAGTACCTATAAATGTCAATATTTTAGTGAAATGTTGGTTAATGAACAACTAAGAGAGACATATAATACGATCGCAATAAGCAAAGTCAATCGCGAATATCAAAAGCTCAATGAACAAATAAGAGAGACAATATCATACATATCTGACACCAAAGAAATAGGATCGAGACCTTGATACCATTCAACGGAAAGGAGACCACTAAAAATTCCAAGGTTCTTATCTTTAGCGACGTTGTCTTGGATTCTCCTGAGAGAGAGTGGGAAAACAAAGTAACTGGTTAAATGGATGGTTTTCGAAAATAGAAGACAAATAGAAAGAAATAAAACATGTGTTGGCGTTTGTGTATATCTCAAATAGGTCAAAGAGAATAAACACAAAAAAAAAAATCAATCATGTTATATATAATGATGTGCAAATTAAGCAGATGGCGGGTCACGGATGATGTAATGAATTTCATACACATTGTTTCTCCAATTAACAACATAGTCTTTAACAACATATTTTTTTGAGGTAATTTGAAATTTTTATCAGTTTTGGATAATGTTGTTACTTGGCTGTAACATCTCTCTGGATTCTCCTCCTGTAGATTGCGAATATCAAGGGCAACCTTCGCATCACACCCAACCTCTGTTGATATCTGCAAATTTAGCAAAAGTATAAACTAACATTCAAGGGAAATTAGGAATTGAGAATAAAAGAGAGCTAGAGTCAGCTTGGTTCACAATATTCCACAATATCTATTGTCATCTTCTGCAGAAGCTATTGTCTTTAAGACACTTCCAAAAGTATATAAATTTGCCAGATTCACAATATAAGAAGAATGCAAGAATCAAATACAAAAAAAGACACATAACAAAGAGGAGCTTGCAACATTAACCCGAGAATGACTTGTTGAATGCAAAACTTGGTGCTAAAAACAATTCAACCTCAACATTGAAAATTGATCGAATAAAAACGAAGTGAGAACTAAAGAATCAAATTCTATTAGCTGAAACCTATACAAAACTATGATAACGATCTAAAGGTTTCTCAACTTTCTAATTGAGAAACCAAATTTTTTGTAAATTAATACTAAACATACAAACACTTAGGGTATTTTAATTCTGAAAAAATCCTTCTCCTGGAACAAACCTAGAACTCAAATCTCAGCACAGTAGACCCTAAAATCTCCAAAGAAATCAAAACTAATTGCCAAAAAAGTTCTTATATGTTTAAGGTTTCGGGGATCCATTCCAATCAACAAAGACGATATCTTCAATTTACCGTAAAGAAGAATTATTTAAGAGATAGAGCTTACCATATTGATCGATCGAGATTGATTAAATCGCTCTTCCTAAATTCTTCCTCCTGTGCCAAGAAGATTGATTAAATCGCTTTTCCTAAATTAAACCACCTACTTTTCTCCTCACTATATTAGGGTTATTCCCTTTTTCCTCCTTTAACCACCAAAGAGATGAATATATAAGGAATACGAAGTTGAAAAGGTTTCTTTTTGGGAAATAACGATTCTTAGTCAAATGCAATAAATAAGATTTCATAATTTTAGATTGAAACTGGATAGTTATAGAAGACGAAAGAACATCTAATAATCCTATGTGTCAAGACAGGAGGTGCTGATGTGTCAAGTTTGTGAGAGCCCAACTCTCATAGATAGATTACAGATTCTATCACTGCAAGTAGATTAGATATAACAAATATGGGCCTTAAATAGTTAATGGACCCTAGCTTTCTACTTATTAACATGAACATTGTATTCGAATATTTATATCTCATTAGATTAAACTAAAAGCTAATCAACCTCGTCGCAGCTAATAAACCCTGCATAAATAATAAACTATATGTTTCATATCTGTCCACTAGATGTAGAAGATTTATTTGAATATAACACTTCCTTTAAAATATTTTTGTGTCTCAATTGGAAGATAAAAGTATAAAACTTATTTTTGAAGACGTACATACTTTCGAGCGCGTTTGCGCACATGTAAATAGTTTTTGAGCATGTCTTACAAAATCTTATATTTTTTTACAGTTTTAATAACTCAGTAGGTAAAAGAGTAGTTCAAATTCAATTATTGATGTTATTCATGGTAGAATTAGGGATTGGCAAATAAACCAAAACAAAAAAAACTGATGGAACCGAACCACAAAAATGAAACCCATATCAAATGGAATTTTTTAGAAAATCATTAGATTTAATTATTTAAAACACAGAAAAATATGAACTGAAATCAAACCCAAAGCTTTTATGGTTATTTAGAAAAACTGAAACAAAATAAATTAAAAACATTGAGAATTTTGTATTTTATGGATAATATGTATGTGTGAAAAGTATACATATCACTTATTAAACAACTAAACGTCAAACAAATCACTAGTTATGTTTTTAAACGAACATCAAGATTGGAATCAAAATAGAAAACTGAAAACGAACCAAACCAAAACCGAATCGAAATTAAACCATATTTTAAATGGGTTTAAACGGTTTAATTTTTATAGAATTCGGAAGTCTAGAAAAACCGAACCGTAAACTGAAATATCCACCCCTAATAATAAATTGTAAAAATGGTATTAGCTGTGCGTTTTGTTTTTTATTCATTGAATCTAAACTTATACTCAATAACCTAATCATTAAAATCGTCTTAAGCTATAGTTTAATCGTTGTCAAGCGGAGCTGTACCGGATATTAAATTAGTATAATTCTTATCCACTTTCTATAATTTACTGATATTACATTTAAAAACGAAAGGGTGTTGTTATTAATTTAGTTTACATAAATATTCACTAATGTAATTTATAATTCCTGAGAGCGACGGGAATCAAAATTAAAATAATATCGGCAGAATGTAGTCCTTTTCTAATAAAGCATATTCCATTGTTTAAACCAATTAGAAAACCTGAATTCAACGAACCCCTTTGATTTTAATATTCCGTTTATAATATTATTCCCAGTTGAAAGAATCTTTAATTTAAGATACCATTCCGAATCATTCATTTTTTAACTATCTCTCGAAACAAAAATATATATTCTCTATTTTTCATTATATTTGATCTTTAACGCTGTTACACATAAATTAAGAAAATTATTCAATTTTAAATCTTATGATAGAATTTGTACTTTACAAAAAAATTAATCATTAGACAGAATACAAACGACTACAAAATTTAAAAATACAATAAATTGTTAGGAAATACCACTAAAAAATGTTCAAATTTTAAAAATATCACACACTCCCAAAAATTCTAAAATTGCTACTCACTTGTTTTTTTCTCCTCAAAAATAATTGAAACATAAAAATAAATTTTAATGGTTTAAAATTTTGGATTTTCATTCACTAAATAGAGTTTAAGGTTTAGTTTTGAAGGGGGGGGGGGGGGGGAGAGTTTGGTTTTGTGGTGTAGGGTTTAAATTTGAAGTTCTAAAACTATTACAAAGTTGTGGTATTTTTGGAACAAAAATAATTTTGTGTTATTTGTTAGAAAAGCTGTGGTATTTTTGGAACAAACTAAAAGCTTATGGTAATTTTGGAATACACCAACCTTTTGTGGAATTTTTGAGAATGTCGCTAAATTTTACATAAAAAGTGGAAACATCACTTGGTTTTAAAAGATTTTTTTTTTTATCAAAAAAATTTATCACATTAAATAATTGAAATTTGAAACAGAGTAAGTATTTATTTAAAAGAATTGTATTTGTATTTTATTTATTAATCCCCAAAGTTTTGTAGAAAGCCGAATATTTGTTGCTTGTTGGTTTTTAAAATTAATACAAAACTCAAGTGGGCAAGCTCGGTCACTAAGCACAAATGACCGACCAATATCGTCATTATACTAATTGTTTGATTAGTTGTTTTAAAAAGTGGTGTAATTCATATTTAAGTTATTCATGAACTTTCAATTCAAAAGTTTTAAATGTGTGCACTTAATGATTTGGTGTTTGATCTAGCACCCTAACTAAAACTCAATTAAACACAGATGAAATCCTAATTAAGAGCTCATGAACATTGCAAATTTTTAAGAATAGAAATAGCCTCCTGGTTTATATATGCATATGCATTTAATGTTATATGCAGTGTGGCTCTTCCGAATAACAAAAAGTTCAAATTCTGCATCATCGTACATACAACTAATTATGTTAAAAGAAACCTTGGGAACCTTGTTTACATAATGGTAGTAATGGAATCTAATGGATTTATAATATAATATTAACTTTTTATTATGCAATAAGAAGTCGTCAAATTATTTTAAACAAGAGATGTCATTTACAAATTCTAAAACTTTATTTTAAGAAATAAGATGTCATCAGCAAACTCTAGAAGAATATATACTATACATCGGCTATCTATACTTTTATGGAAAAACGAATATGATGAAATAGGTTTGTGTTTTAAACAAATAGCATATTTTAAAAAGCAAATGACACACTGATTTGCATAATATTATCTTGCTTTTTAATCTATACGATATATATTTATTTACTATTTTTTCACCGCATAAAAAATGAATCAATATCATATTTACTAGGGGAAAAAAGTTCATAATATTTACTATTTAGCAAATAGTTGAAGATGTGAAAAGCAATAGTTATTATCACAAAACATCTTATCTTTATTAAATTGAAATATTTATAAACCAACTAAGCCAAAATTTATCATTTCATAAAGTTCAAAAAACATATCGTTTCAATTCTTTTTGGAGGGAGGATTAAAACACATCGCCGATCTAGTGAAACACCTATTTTTCATCCACCTTCTTACATTGAATATATAATATCTAGAAGTAGTTAGAATCTACATCTTCATTGATCCGCAAAAAATTATACCGGAAACAATAAATGCACAATTCAAATTCGGCAAGATTTGCCAAGTTAAAATTTCCAGCTCGTGGTTGCCCTCATTATGTGAACACTAGAAGCGAGTAGGACACACCATATCTCGTTTCCCAACAACACCAATCAAGTGCCAGCTTTATAAATCAACCAAACATGGAGAAGCTGCTTATCCTCGCACTCACAAGGATAAACCTACCAAATAGGTCCATGCAATTTCTCGCCTAGTCTATAAGTCCACATAAAGGATATTATCTCTTGACTCGGACAAAGACAAGGACAATGATCTAGAGAGAGAAAAAAACTACAGATTCTCCACTAAAAGTACTTGAGGTCGCGGCTCCTAGCTTAGATAAAGACAAAGCTCGCTCTGCCTTTTCTTCTCCGCAAAGAACTCGTACCACCACCTCACTTCAGCACCAAATTGAAATTAAGACTCAGTTCAGGCAAGGGATTCAATTTCAATCCGCCAAGCTCCCCAAAGGCATCACTACGTCGCTATGAACAAACTACATGCCTCCATATCGACCTAGGTCTTCCTATCCCACTAGTTTCAGCTTCCCCTTCATCCTCATCCTTCGGTTTTTATTTTGGCACAAAGATTTTCTTGAAAGAGGTGGACTACCCGACTGAAGCAGATGCTAGGTTTCTCAAGGTGGTTGCACAACGACAATATCGTAGATCTACTATAAAGGCTAGAGCCACAAGTTATAGTCATTAATAATTAACATATTTTTATGAATATTTTTTTTATAATATAAGAGGTCTTAACGACCATACAAAAAAGCGTAATATTAAGCAGTGGTCAATGTAGCATCAACCTACTTTTGAATGTTTTTTGGAAAGACACGTTCAGCCAGAGAAAGCAAAGAACATTATGGATAAATCATTTGCGGGATGGTCCCTTATAGCAAACTACTCTTTTTCCCTTATGAAAAGTCTGGATTATTTGGAAAGACTCAACTGTAGTCACCATCTATCATCGGTCGCTCTAATCAATTACGTGCAAAGTTAAGCTCACTTCATCATCATTAGAGTTCTGTGCAACATTCTTCGCATCTATTGCAACACTGGACCTAATTCATCTCTGGACATATTTGACCGTTATTGCCTTGGATCCTAAAATTGCGAATCGATTATGGATCATTCTCAGTGATTTTAACCAGATTGTATCCAACCACGAGCTATGCCTGGGCATAATATATGAAATCCAAACCCGAAACCGATCCAAAAAATCAGATTTGGATCATGTTCGAATGGATATTACATTTATTTGGTTCGGTTATCCGAACTCGGTTGGATATATCCGAATGGATTTTGAAAATCCGAAAAAACCAAAATTTATTCATAAATCTAAGTTTTCTAATAGTAAGCCTATGGTTTACATGTTACTTTTACGCTATAGGATGGAATTTGAAACAATACATATAGCAAAATATCTACCATATAAAGACCAATTTTACTAATTTTCCCATAGACTGTAAGAGGAATGGTCATCTTGAAACAACGAAGACGAATATAGAAGAAGTCAAATTACCCTTAGTATCATGTTAGAACAATGACATAAAAGCCTTGTGCACAACAACACGTTCCCCCAATTCCTCTATACTACATCGATTCATATCTTTTTTCTTTCTTTTGTCGATTCCTCTTCCTTTTTCTTTAGTTTCTTTTCAGTTTTTTGTGATATTATCTCCAATTACATAATCTGTAAACAAATTCCTCTCAATTCTCAAGGTCTCCTCCATCTTAGACTTCGAGAAATTCACAATCACATATATTGTTTGTTGGTATTTTATCATAATTGGTGATTTTTTGCATATAAGTTTATTTGATTTTACAAATTATAGAAACTTGAACTTATCACATAGATTAATGATGGAGAAAATGATAATCGATCTATTAATTTGGGTTATTTTGGATTATTTCAGATATTTATATCCGATTTCAATCAAAAAACCCAAAACCAAATTAAAAATATGTAAATCCGATCCCGAACCCGAGGAAAACCAAACCAAGCCCGATCTGAAATCCTAAAATATCCGAACATATTTTATAGTTAAAAATATGAAAATCCGAAAATCCGAACCCGATTGGATTCAGATTTCTGAACGCCCAACACGCTTCTATGGACACCCACTTCTCATCGGAAAATATGAGACGCTTAGGGGACTGCTTACGTACATCAGACCTTGAAAATCTAAATTCAGAGGAAACACCATCACTTGGACGAACAATATGATCAATGACCCGATAGCTAAAAAGGCCGATTGAATTCTTGTCAATAATCATTTGCTTATTCACCACCACTTTTTACTCGTGTTATTTGGAGAAGTTAACATCTCCGATCACAGCCCAAGTTGTGTCTACCTTGACATGACTTTTTTAAAAAAAAGCTTTTCAAATTCATGAATGTCTCTTACAAATGATGAATTTATCCTTCTGATGTCTATGCATTTTAGTGGTTTAGAGATGCTATTTACCATCATTTTATGGTCACTTTTATGTCAACAGGTTACATTCCTAGGATATTCTTAGTAAATTTGCATATTTAGGGAGTTCTGCATTAGCATTCGCATACATGTTCATTTTGGAGATTTTTCAGGACCTCATGAAGTTTTCAGCACATTATTGCAAACTTGGAGAAGGAAAGGGAAATGCATGGGATGGAACCAACTCAATAAAAACCAGGCCAACATCTTCATCGAGCCAACCAAGTTAGTGATCAAGCCATGCAAAATGTGGTCGAGCCACGAATCAACTTCACATCGATTCGAATCTTCACCAAGCCAGCTTGATCATGTTGAAGCCAACCTCATCGATTCAAGTCTTCATTACGACGAGTCGGACTTAACCACACATACAACCAGCCTCGATCACCCAAAGCTCACCCGGATAGATCTCCTATCTTGAACAAGATTTCATCTTCACATCCTTTGGCTCGATCACTTCACCTCGACCTCACCTCGATCATTTCACCTTGGTCCCAAGCACCTCGGCCTCACCTTGATCACTCCACCTCGATGGCTCAACATCTCCTCGACCGCCTCGATCCAGCCAAACATCCTCGGCTCGATCGCCTCATCCAACTCCGACTCGATCTCCCGTCCTTTGACTTGATCAAGCCAAACGCCTTCCGTCTCTCTCTTGCCTCGATCAAAACTCTGCTTGCTGGCTCGGTCACTTTTCTTCATGGCTCGATCACCATAATCGAGCCAAGCGTCTCTGACCCGACCCACTCGATTTCAGGACGAACCAGACCCAAGACCAAGATCAATCATTACTTTTTGTCTTTTAGCATTTTTAGAGTTTTTTGAACCACTATATAAACCCCAAAACGACTCCTTTTAGGTTAAGCTTTATTTTTGTTGCCATTTTTGGTTTGTTCTTAGGTTTAATATTCTCTCTGTTTTGCTTTGATGTTCTTGGTGATAAAACTCTGGTTTTCTTATAAAATTTTTGTTTGTCTTCTAATTTCTTCATCTTCTTGTTTAGTTTAAGGTTGTGATATATATGGTGCATATTGATCTTCTGTTTTCCATTTTAATCTTGTTTTTGTCTTGATCATTATTTATGGGTTTGTTACTGTTCCATTGCTGCTCTGTTTTTCTGGGTTGGTGTTCTTGCTGTTCTTCATCTCCATCTCCTACATCTTGATTTTTGATCTTGTTCATTATCCTCTGGTTTTTCTGACTTTGTTGTTCTTACTGTTTTTCATAGTTTGACTTTTGATCATGATGTTTGGTTTTAAAGTTATGATTTCTGGTTTTCCTAGTTTCATACCCACCATGTGTAGAGAGTAATTACCTTAGGTTCCTGAGGATGGGGTAGACTAGTGTTGGTGTCATGTTCTTCCTAAGTGCCTAACCTTGTTTGCATCTAGATCCCTTATGTTTCATTGCTCTTCATGCTGATTTTTTCTAATCAATTAAAATATGATTTTAGGCATTTCAACACTCAGAAAGTGTTCAATGAAATGCTTGAACATGGTGATTTCAGATATTTGCACATCTTATCCTAAGAGATTAGATGTTTAGGGTGCTTATTGGCTTTAGTAGATTGGTTCCTCATGTCTTCTTAGTAGTGTACCGTTAACAAGAGCTAGGTTTGGTGATTGCTTTGCTTGAAACCATTAACTAAGACATTGGACTTGGTTGCATATGAATCTATTTTCTAGGGGGTTAGTGATAGCTAGGAATTTGAGGGTGAACCAAATTGATAGTAGGGATTTTCGGGGTGAGATGTGAGA
>OVBE01005538.1:0-21378 GCA_900406425.1 Iberis pinnata | reverse complement strand
CAAACCCAGAACATTAACCCTTGTCTACCCCCATCCTCAGGAACTTGGATGACTACTCACTACTCATGGGAGTAGAAGCAGATGAAACATAAAACGAAACTACAAACTTAAACATAAAAATCTATGAAGAACATGAAGAACAACAAAAGAATATAAAACCTAAGACTAAAACCTAAAAGGAAAGAAAAACTAAGCTTGTGCAAATGGAGGCGAATTAGGGCTTTTATAGTGTTCAGAGAAAATCCCTAATTCGCACTACAGACAAAATGCTAATCATTGTCTTGGATCTTGGGCCTTGCTTCAGGTGGTATCCGGATTCGAGTTGGTCGGGTTGGAGCGTGTTTGCCTTCGGGTGGTTGAGTGCACAATCGATCCGGACTAAAGGGTGCTTGCTTGGGATTGATCCAGCTTTGTTGCGTCCAAACTTCGTCTAAGGTTGGGATCGATCCCGACGTTGAGTGCATGAGATCGATCCCAATACAAGTGAGATCGATCTCATGAGTTGTCTTCTTAGTCCTGTTTTGTCTTTTTACACTTCCTTGGCTTTGTTTGAGACTTCACCAGAAACGTTGGAAACATGACTGCAGGATCGATCTTGTTTCGTTGCAGAACTGCCTGAGATCAATCTGGTTTCGTTGCAGGATCGATCTGGAGTATTGTTGGGATCGATCTGCATTGAGTTGAGATCGATCCCGAAGGTACCGAGTGGGATCGATCCTGTTTCGTTGCTGGATTGCCTGGGATCGATCCTGCATTGAGTTGGGATCGATCCTGCAGGTGCTCGGAGGTAAGTTCAGTCCATTCCAAAGTTGAGTGCTGAGTGCTAAGTCCATTCCAATGTCAAGTAAAATCTCATAGGTGTATGATCATGCATCTTTGATAATTCGTTGGGGCATTTCACAATCCAAAAGGCATTTTTGCGATATGCATAAATACCAAATAGACATGTGAATATCGTCTTCTCCTGGTAATCTAGGTGAATAGGAATATGAAAGAAACCTGAATAACCGTCTAAGAAATAGTAATAAGGGTGATTAGTCAATCTCTCAAGCATTTGGTCAGTAAAAAGTAAAGGAAAATGGTCTTTGCAAGTAGCAGCATTCAATTTCCTATAGTCAATGCACATTATATGACTTGTAACAGTTCTAGTGGGAATCAATTCATCATTATCATTCTTAACAACTGTTATACCCCCTTTATTAGGAACAACATGCACAAGACTAACCCAATTACTATCTGAAATAGGATATATTATACCAACATCTAGAGTTTCATTATCTCTTTCTTAACAACATCTTTCAAATTATGATTTAAACGTCTCTGATGTTATATAGAAGTCTTAGATTCATCTTCCAAATGTATCCTATACATGCACAAATGTAGTGAAATTCATGTGATATCATCTAAGGTGTAACCTAGAGCTCTACGATACTTTCTCAATTGACACAAAAGCAAGGCGGTCTCTACATTATTCAAATCGGCATTCACAATCACATGATATGTAGAATTAAGACCTTGAAACGTGTACTTGAGCCATGCTGGGAGGGTTATAATTTCCAACTTTGGAGCTTTTAGCTCGCTCCATGGATCATCAAGGGGTGCAAGGTACTGTTTAGGTGAAGGCTTGGAAGCTGCCTCCACTAATGCCACATAATCAGTCATCTCCTCAAATCGCCTACTAGCGTCAAGCATCTTGGTAAAACTTGTAACATCATCACTAAAATACAAAGGAGCATCAGTAGCTTTAGTCAAAGAAATCTCTAACGGATCATCAAATAAGAAGTCATCAGCCACTCCCTCTAGAGCTTCAGCAACGGTATCAACCCAAAAGGACTTGGCATCTAGAGATGGTTTTTTAAGAACTTCTTGCAAGTTAAACTTTATTACCGTGTCTCCAAAGTGAATATCGATCTTGTCTTTCTTCACATCTATGATTGCTCCAACTGTAGCCAAAAAGGGTCTTCCCGGAATTAGAGGATCAGGGTTCTTCTCCAAGCTCCAGAATCACGAAATCGGTTGGTACAAAAGCTGTTCCAATCTTGACAGGTAGGTTCTCTAGAACTCCAATAGGGTATTTCACAGATGGATCAGCAAGAACCAATGAAATCTTTGTACCCTTGATGTCAGTCATCCCCCAACTCTTAGCCCTAGAGAGAGGCATGAGATTCACACTAGAGCCCAAATCGTAGAGAGATCTAGAAAAGGTTATGTCTCCAATCTCAACTGATAGAAGAAAACTACATGGATCTCCAAGCTTCTTAGGCATACGACTTTGTAGAATAGAGCTGCATTCCTATGTAATCATCATTGCACCTTCTTTTAATGAAAACTTGCTTGTAACCATGATTTTAACATACTTCTTCAGAGAAGGAATCATTTGACAAGCATTAGAAAATGGGAGTCTCACACTCAATTCCTTGATCATCTCCTTGCATTTTTCATCCTTTAAGTATTTTCTAGAAGTTTTAGGTTTCACTAGGTAAGGTACCTTAGGTTTTTAGACTTTAGAAAGAAGTAAATATGTTTCAGAGGAGGGATCGATCGATCTCTATTATTTTTTGAGTTCATTAACATCTGCTCAATCGGGTAAGTAGTGCCTAATCGGGCATTTGATTCTGAAAATTCCCTGACTAAAGGGATCGATCGGGTTTCATGTGTACCCAATCAATCATTTCCCCTGGACTTTTTCACATGAATGCACGATCAGGCAAGGAGTGCCCGATCGATCTGTGCCCCTGAAAATGGATTGCTAGATCGGCAAGGAGTGCTCGATCGTGCAGTTTTGTCTGCATTTTTTTCCAACTTCTTAAAATCTGAATCATGCTCAAATTCATCCAAATCTTCAACCAATCCTTCCACTGGCTGATATTTTCCAGTGATATTGGGTGTAGATTTACCACTTCTCAGCATTATAGCATTCACATACTCTGGTTTCTTTGGGTTAGAATCAGATTTCCCAGGAAGAAACCCAACCGGTCTCTTTACCGCTTCAGTTGTTTAAGTAACTTGAGTATCAAGAAGCTTCACATGTGTAGACAATGCCTCACATTTATGATTTAATTCCTTAACCTCTCTTTGGGACTGTTGTTGTCCTTCCAAAAGCTGTTTAAACATCATTTCAATTGAATTTCTTTGAGGATCTTGAGTTTGAGGTGCTTGTTGAAATATAGGCTGAGAGTTTGTTGAAAACCGCCTGAATTGGAGTTCTGCACATAGTTCATGTTCTGATTTCCTTGGAAACCACAACCTCCTTGGTTCTGTACAAACGGTTTACTATAATTAGGCACAATAGGTTTCCGTTGAGTTGGGTACACACCTGATCTTATGGGTTTTTCACATTGTTGCTCCTCCAAGAGAGATTCGGGTGAGTCTTGTTAAAGCCTGAATTATATCCCTGGTTGTACACCATTTGACCTTGCCTATTGATATAGCTAACTTCTTCTTCAATAGGACCAATTTCTTTCTCTTGGAATGCAAAACAAGCAGCTTCAGAATCATCAACAAGGTTGACCTGTTTCTGGTTTTGACTCTTAAGTAGTTGAGTTAGCAATCCTTTCATTTCTGAGAATTATCCTTTTATCTTTGCAAGTTCAGAGTTAGTAGAGAATGTAGATGCTTTGGTTCGACGATCAAACTCTGGGCAATGATTGCTATTACTGACTGCTAGGTTTTTTATCAGACGATAGGCATTTGGAACAGGTTTTTTCATAAAATCTCCATCGCTTGCTGTATCTAAGGACAGTTGGTATTCATGATCCAGTCCCCTATAGAAAGTGTTGAGGAGACTTACATCTGAGAGCCCATGATGTGGGCAATCACGAAGAAGTTCCTTGAATCGCTCCCAAGATTCATAGAATGATTCCAAGGGACTTTGTGCAAAATCAGAGATCTTGTTCCTTAAAGTATTAGTCCTAGTGGTAGTGAAGAAGTGATTGAGAAACTTGGCTTTGCAATCATCCCAAGTTACAATAGAACCAGCAGGTAGAGATTTCAACCAGTGAAGTGCTCTTTCAGCTAGAGAATGACAGAACAAGCTGCAATGCATGAAATCACGCAATACTCCATTGAGCTTGGATCATCTGAACGACTTGGATGGGAAATTGGTACTCCCTTCGCTGAGGTTGTGGGGGTTGGACAGGGTTCCTGTAGCATAGAATGCTTGAGGCTTGTTAAATGAACCAACTAGAGGGTGGTTATGAGAATTGTGTTGATTAGCAACTCTTTCAGGATCTCCATACAAGATAAAGTTTCTTGCATCGATGTTCTGAGAAATGGGGTTTTCCGGTGGAATTTGGTTACCATCAGCTCTTTGTTGGCCTAGTTGCAATTGATTGTCGTTAGGACCACCTCTCTCTTGATGGAGGATCCGTTGATTGAGTCCACGAGGAGGTAGATCGTTTTGACCTTCGGTTGCAACCGGATTGTTCATATTATCATTTTCAACCATTGAATTGGATGAGCTTGCGTCTTTCTTTGCTTTCCGGTTTGAGCATTCGATCTTTGCGAGTTCTGAGTTACTGAGGCTGGGCAATTCAAAGTATTTTTCAGATATTGTGATCATACACCTATAAAACAAAAACAAGAAGAAAGAACGAGATGAGTACTGTAAAAAGAAAATCCTTAGACTAGACTCTTAATAAAAACTTGAAATGCACTATTGGTCCCCGACAACGGCGCCAAAATTCTGATAGTGATAGAATTTAAATCCTAAAACTAATACTATAGAGAACATATTAATGTAGTACAGAAAAAGGTCGAATCCACAGAGACCAGAAAGCACACAATTCAGTTTAATTTCAAATCAAGCTAAGACAGAATAATTAAGTTGTTTGTAACGAATCAAAATGATAAGATAAAAGTGGTTGGAAACGATAATATAAAAATGTCAGGCATTAGGGAAAACCATAGGTAATCAAGTTTAAAAGTCAAAGTTAACATGCAGAATTTTCATTGAAAATAGTTCTCAACATGAAATACACAAATAGAATAATCTCCTATCGGAGTATGAAACCCTATGCTCAAATTATCATAAACAAACTCTCAGCGTATCTAACTAATTTGATCATGCATTAATGTCCAAATTCAATTGTTCATAAGCATTTATCAATTTGTTATCATAAACTAGGTGATCAAGTTAATTCAGGCATTAAAACAAACCTAGACTAAGAACCTAACTATTCAATCCTACATGAATAACCCTAACATTCAAACTTGGTTTCTCTATGAAACCCTAAAACCTAACTAGTGAACTACTCAGACATTGCAAAGGTTAAACAATACAAAATCAAAGAAGAACACATCATAAAATAAGTATAGATATATTAAAAGGGGTTCATAAATTCTTCTCCAAAATACAAGTTTCAGAGATATCTTCTCCCTCGGTAAAAGCTCCAGAGTTTGCAAATTGTAAAATTATGAAAGTGTCACTAACAAAACCTAAGCCATAAGGCTTTTATAGTCTAATAAGTATTAGAAAAATGAAAGTTGGATAAGCTTGAGGACTTGAATGCAGAATTTGGAAATTTTCTTGTTCTTCTCGGACTAAGTGCTCGATCGATCTCCTTAGTGCCCGATCGAGCACTCTAAAATTATGCTCGATCGGTCTCCCAGATTCTCGATCGATCACTTGTTCCAGATTTTTCCAGGGGAAAATGCCCGATCGTACACCAGTGTTGCCCGGTCGTGCACCCCATTAAAATCTTTGCTCGATTGATATCACAGTGCTCCATCAATCACTTTGTTTTGCAATTAGCGAATTCTTCTGATTTGCTCTGAAATGCATCTTTTTGCTCCAAAACAACCCAAACACCTACAATCATGAAAATATACCAAATATGCAAGGAAAACACTCGGAATAATTCAGAATAGCAGACATAAATGCCCACTATTATGCATTAAAACCGAGCAATATCAGTAGCGGTCCTTATTGATGAGTTTGGGTCCAACATCGGGCCCAAGATGGATGAGATGGTGGAGGAGATCAGTGATGCCACTGAGGAGGATCCTGCGCATACTAAAAATCGTTTTTCTGCTTTCGCTTTCATTATTTAGATACTTATGTTATTTTCTCTATTTTCTTATGCTTGGTACTTTGCTCGGGATCTCCTGATGCCTACTTTATCTCTTTTTTATTTTGAGACTTTTGCTATGTGTTGCTCAGGATAGCCTGATGCTTTTGCTTTTATTATGGATTTGTTTATTTTGGCGAATTTTATTTTTGTCTACTTGAATAATTTGCCACTCTCTTCCTTTTTTCTTTTGCAAATTTTCAATAACACTTAACCACACTTTTAATCTATTCACATAACGCTTTCAATAAAACTTAACTACACTTTTAATTCATTCACATAACGCTTTCAATAACACTTAACCACACTTTTAATCCATTCACATAACGCTTTCAACTGGTCACCACTTCTTTGTTTTATTTTGAGTGAATGCCATTTATGCTCTTTTCGGCTTTTTGGCATTGATCGAGCTCAGTTTGGACTTTTTTAGTAGTCCGGTCCTTAGACCTTAAACCTTTTGTTGGTTTTTGTTCGAGTTCATCCCAACCTCATTTTAATTTTTGAGCGCGGTCTTTTGATTTTAAATCTATTTTTAGCTTAGCTTTTAGCTTTCACTTAGCTTTTTTTTTAGCTTTTATCTCTTAGATTTTATTTTAGCTTTTTTACGTAAGCGTTTTTTAGCTGTTGTTTAGCTTTTACTCTAGCTTTTTTGTCTGACCTTTTATCTTAGCCTTTTGACTTAAGAATTTTTAGCTTTTGTTTAGCTTTTATTTTAGCCTTTACTCTAGATTTTTTGGTGCTTGGTTCGCGCCCTTCGTATGAGCGCGGCACGAGCTCCCTTTTTTGACATGTATGCGCGATATTGATAATGCAAACGCTTCTTTATTGAATCTTTGATGCGAATGGAGTACAGAAATACCATCACGAACTCGTTTACAATCATATCTTATACTTTGAAATTAAAAGTACGCCTTAAGATGCATTGCATTCCATGATCTTGGAACTTTGACTCCATCTTTAGACTCAAGCTCGTAAACACCGTAACGTACAACTTTTGTCACTTTGTAAGGACCCTCCCAGTTTATACCCAGCTTTTCGGATCCATACTCAGCTGTATTTGAGAATACTCGCCAAAGTACCAGATCACCAACATTGAACCATCAAATCCTTACTCGAGAGTTGTAGTAACACTCCACTGCATGTTGATAGTTTTGGAGTCTCGCCAACGCCTGATCCCGCCTTTCATCTATTAGATCGAGACCATCCATCATCATCTCATCATTTTTTCAGGATCCACCGTGTTGACCGTTCTTCGAAGTCTAGGGACTGCGGCTTCTGCAGGCACCACTGCCTCCATCCCATACACAAGGGAAAATGGAGTTTCTTCAGTAGTCTTTCTGGGCGTAGTTTGGGAAGCCCACAAAACACCGTGAAGCTCATCATCCCATCCTCCTTTGAAAGCTCCTAACCTCTTTTTCAGATTACTAAGGAAAGTCTTGTTTGCCGCTTCCGCTTGGCCATTTCCCTTAGGATATATTGGTGTTGCCTTGCTTAATATTATCTTCCATGTTGAACAAAATGTCTCGAACTTGTTTGGGATGAACTGAGACCCATTGTCGGTTACAATCTCATAGGGAAAACCGTGACAACATATCAAGTTCTGCCATACAAAATTTTGGGCTACTGTTTCAGTGACATTTTTGAAAGTTCTTGCTTCAATCCGCTTGGAAAAGTAGTCCGTCAAAACTAGGAGGAATCTTTCCCCCACCGGTTGAGAGGTGAAGTGGTCCAACGATATCCATTGACCATCTCATGAACGGGTATGAAAAGGAGATGGAAGAAAGTTGCTCGGCAGGTTGGTGTATTAATGGAGCATGTTTTTGGCATCGTTCTCATCTTCGTGCATACTCCTTGCATTCCTACACTATAGTTGGCCAAAACTATCATAGCCGTTTGATTTTCAAGACCGGCGTCCTTCCCGGCGAGTGTGACCCGAAAAATCCTTCATGGACTTCTGTGATGATGGTCAATGCTTCCTCGGGTCCCACGTATACAAGGTAAGGACTTGCGACACTATGCTTGTAGAGAAGTCCATCAATTATACAAAATCGTGCACTTTTAACCTTCTGTTTTTGTGTCTACCACTTGTCTTCTGGAGTCCTTCTTGTTGTAATGCATGCCTCAATCAGCACTCTCCAATCTCCATGTTCTTCACCTGGATTGTCTGGTATTTCCTCTTCTGCTGCAACAACTTGCTCCGAATCAAGAGGATTGTTGGCGTTTGAAGCGAGTGGAATACCAGTAAATCATGTGTTTCTTGCTGATGCTTGCTCAGAGTCAAGTTTACCGCCAACAGGATCATTCCTTTCTTCGGAAACTCCACCCGATCTAAGGTGACTGCTACCTATGTCAGCCTCTTTTGCTCCAACTTTATCTGAACTGACTCAAATGTCTTCATCCAAACCAAGGCGGGCTCCAGGCGGGTTAGCAAGGTGACTCTTAAGTATAACACCCCGCTAACTGCAATAAGTGAAACCGCCACATATAAGATAAGACTTCCGCTTGCACTGGTTTCGCCAACACAAGCGGGTTAGCAAGGTGACACTTCATCTCCATGAATGCATTCTAATATTGGTCATCCCAAAAGAATTTTTTGTTTTCCTTCAAAATTCGGAAGAATGGAAGGAACTTATCCGTTGATCATGAGATGAATCTGTTTAGCGCAGCGATCCTCCCTGTCAACGTTGGACTTCCTTCAGCGTCTTTAGTGATGGCATTGAAAGAATCAGATTTATTTGATTGGGGTTCTCCTGGATCCCCTTTCAGTTACAAGATAGCCTAAGAACTCCCCGGAGGTGACTGCAAAAGTTCACTTCTCTTGGTTTAGCTTCATTCCAAAATGATTGAGGGTCTCGAAGCACTTAGCGAGGTATTGGACATGTTCATCCTTTACCAATTATTTCATCAGCATGTCTTCGACATAAAACTCCATGGTTTTTCCGAGCTGAGATGAAAACATTTTGTTTAATAGCCTTTAATATGTTGCACCGACGTTCTTCAATTTGAACGGCATGACCTTGTAGTATTAAATTCCTCTATCGTTTATGAATGACGTTTTCTCTTGGTCGTCCGGACTCATTAGAATCTAGTTATATCCAGAGAAGGCATCCATAAAAGAGAGTAACTAATTTCTTGATGTCGCCTCTACGAGTCGATCGATGTGAGGAAGCGGAAAGCTATCCTTCGGACAAGCTTTGTTAAGATCCATAAAATCAACGCAGATTCTCCACTTCCCATTCTTCTTTTTCACCACTACGAGATTCGCTAACCATTCGTGGTAATGGACTTCTCTGATCGATATGTTCGCCACAAGCTTTGCTACTTCGTCATTAACGGCTTATGATTTCTCGAGACCAAGCTTTTGCCTCTTTTGTTTTATCGGCTTGAAGCTTGCATCAAAATTCAACTGATGTGAGATCACATCGAGACTTATTCTCGGCATATCGATGGTTGTCCATGCGAAAGTTTGCTTATTCTACCGTAGGAACCGAATCAGCTCACGCTTCAGTTCTCCTTTTAGCTGAGACCCTATGATTACACACTTCTCCGGATCTAGTGGGTCAAGAGGAATCTTTGTGGTGCGTCTTTGTGAATTTTCCTCTTTACCGTCTTCTAGACTTGGGGCAAAGCAGACATCATTGGGATTTGAACTCATATCCTCTTCTTCTTAAGAGCAATCCGAGCTCTTTAGTTGCTATTGACCTTGGACTTGACGCCAGCCATATAGAATATCCGGGAATTCTTCTGACTTCCGCGGAGAACTCTTATGCCACCTTTAGCTGGAAACTTCACACATTGGTGCTACATGGACGGGACGAATTTCATTTCATAGAGCCAAGGGTCCCCAAAATAACGTTATAAGCTGTCGATCGGTTTATTACAGTAAACTCAATAAGCTTGTGGACACCTTGTGTTGACACTGGAAGTCTTATCATCCCGAATGATATTTCTGTTGCTCCACTAAATCCTGTCAAGGGGGTTGGGAGACCCCTTACTTCTAAGTTTTCGAGCCCCATTCGTTTTAGTGTGTCAAGGAACATAACATTCACCATGATCCCTGTATCGATCAGTACTCGCGATATCTCGGAATTTTCTCCAATGTCAAGTTCAACGACCAGAACATCATCATGTGGTGAATCTAAGTAAGATGTGTCTTGTTTTGTAAATCTTATCTCACTTCTGAAATCCATAGTGTGTCTTTCTTTCCCAAATTCCGCTTTTCTCACATACGACTTTACCGAAGAGACGGACTCTCGGCAATGTCTCAATCCATCCATGATGAAATCTATCCTCTTCTTTTGAGGATCCTTTAAAGTACCACCTCGCTTCGGAAGTCTTGCCATCTTCCCTACGGGAGTTTCTCTGTCCTCTTCTGGAGATTCCATCCCGCGAACAATCGCCTCTAAGTCAATTCCACTTTTCAGCTCTCCTTTGGCGAACTTCTTACTAAGGAAGTTCTTCAGCTTGAAACACTCATTTGTGGTATAGTTGTTGCATTTTTGTAACTCGCAATAAGCATCTTGGTCGCGTCCTAGCATTTTCGGTCCATCTCNCCCCCCCCCCTTTCTCGATGTTGAATGAATGATACCCCTTAGAATTCCCTCGGAATTCCTTGTTGTCCGTCCTTTCAAAATTCTTCGACGGGGGAGTTGAGTCGAAAGTTCCTCATGTTGTTTTAAACTTCTTGGAGAGGGCAACTTTCTCTTCTTCGACGATCATCCAGTTTGCGGATCGATGAAGTGTGTCCTAGATCGTCTCCGGCTTATGAATCGTTAGGTCAAAACGGAATGGGGACTCGTGCCAGATTCCATGTTTGAGGGCAAGGAGCGTCGTCGACTCGCTTATGCCGGTTACCTTTGCTTTGACACTATTGAAATGTTCAATGAAACTTCAGAGTGATTCAGTTGGACCTTGATTTAGAGTCCAGAGGTCAGCATATGAGGTTCCTTTGTCCATGAAGATGGAGTAATGCTTTAGGAATGTCATTGAAAATTGTCTAAATCTATCGATTGAACCTCCCTCGAGCTGGGAAAACCACTCGAGAGCTGGTCCCATTAGGTTTTCAACAAAGAGTCTGCAGTATCCTGCATCTTTCTCTTCTTCGCTGATATGTGCTCTTGTCATGGAAATCCTGAAGGTTGTCATATGAGCCTTTGGGTCGGAGTTCGCTTCGTAGAGAGGGAGCCTTAACTTTCCGGTGTCTCTCAACCGCACCTCAGCAATGCGGGAAATGAAAGGAGTCCTCTCTGTCTTTGTGATCACACGATCAATCTCAGGAGCCGCACTTGCGACCCTGTGGACCTTTGATGTCACTACGAGGAGCTCAGCATTCTCCTTATTAATAGATATCTAGAGTGCGTCATATTCGTGATCTATTTGGTCACACCCCAATATAGTCTTTGAATCTCTACACGAAACTTGGTGTGTGCAGCTCTCCAGTATTTCCTAGAGTCCCCAGTTGATCCCCGAATTGGTGATTCTCAGGTGCCCGATGGCTACCTCCATCTTGAAGATTCCTCAGGTTCTCAAGTCTCCATTGGGAACTTGGGATGCAGTCGGCTCCTCGACCAAAACTTGGAGGATTTCCACGTTTTTCAGGATCCAAAGTTTTGTCGGCTCTTTGCTCGACATACAATATGCTCTCGGTTCTCAGCTCAGAATTTGGAGTTCCGTTGGCTTCCTGTTCGACACCCAGGGTGTTTTCGGTTCTCCGCTCGGAATTTGGAGTACCATCAGCTCTCTGATCAGCATCCAGTATGCCTTTGGCTCTCTGTTGGGCCAGCAATGCGTCTTCGGCTCTCTGACTTGCATCAAGAGAGCTCTCGGCTCGGACATCTCCTCCTCATGTGTTCTCCGGGATCAAAACAATTGGCTTTGTTCTTCCAGTCGGGTTTGTCAGAGCCCCGAGGTGCTCCTCCAAATCCGAGTGGACATTTGTCAATGTCACGAGCCGAGTAGTGACGTGATCCTCATGAATATTAAAGGGAGTGATGAGCGCGTCGCTTGATTATTTATGCTTCTCTTCGGTCGCCACCAGTGTAGCGAGCATCGCCTTCAGCTCGGCAAGGGAATCCTGGTTCACAACTGGGGAATCTTGGTTCACATGTTGATTATCTGCTGGATTTTTTATCTCTTAAGCTGGGCAGAGTGGACGTTCTTCAGAATATTCGTTGGGATGTTTGTCTTCTTCCCCTCATACGGCGCCAAAATGTGAGAGCAGAAACTCTCACACCAAATTTAATTGAAAATATGCAAGAAAATAGTAAAAAAATATATGTTTATTAATCAAGTTTGTATACAGTTCTCTCAAGATTACAAGTATTTTCTCTGAAGAATTGTAAGATAAAAAATTCTGGAACCCCTTACAATGAGCTTCCCTCCCCTATTTATTGTCCCCAAAGCATTAATAGACTCTCATTAATGGCATTTAATGTGTCGATTCCCTTTTGAATTCTGCATCGTAACTGCTGATCTTGCCATTAATTTGGCAAGATTTGCGGCAGTCAACGCGGAGCGCTTTGACTCCCTTCTATGCGCGCTGAATGGACTCGGCTGTCTGGAGTCTTATTCGGCTCTCCGGAGTCTTCTTTGGCTCTCCGTAGTCTTCTTTGGCTCTCCGGAGTCTTCTTTGTTCAGGTTCGGCTTCTCATAATTACCTCGGCTCTCTTGAATGAACTTACTTCCCCGAAAATGGACTCATAAAGTCCAATTACATGGTGAGTCGGGTAAAAACTCAGAATGTCCAACCCGGGATAATTTATGCTCCCACAATATATAAGTTATGTTGAATGTTTAGAAGTTTTAAGTGTATATGAAAAAGGCAATATATGACATTAAATGTGCAAATTTTGAATATTTTTGAGAAAGAACATATATTTAGTCATTTTTGTATAAATAATGTTGATACTTACATGTAGTCACAGGGGCGAATCTAGAACATTATTTTATTGGGGACACAAACATTAAACTAATAAAAATAATAAGGATGTATATGTATTTTCAATAAAAAAGATATATTAATTTTTCAAAAAAGAGTTGGGTGCACGTGCACCCACTCCTCTCCAAATAGATCCACCCCTGCATGTAGAGAATGTTTATATTCAAAGGAACCACCTCTGTAGTCACAAATCAGTTCCTAATTTAGCGACTAATTAGTGATTGCTTGTTAAAAAAGTATAGCATATGTAGTGTCAAAACAGTCACTAAGTTAGTGACTGGTTTGCGACTAATAATATTTTTGGATAATTAGTTGCAAAACAATTACTCTTTTTGCGATTGCTTAGCGACTATATTGGTGAATCATAAAACAATCATGAAAATAGAAATTGTTTTACATTTTTGTGTCTTAAATTAGTTGCAAATCAGTCGCAAATTAGTGTTATCACGATTAAAACCTTAACTGGTTTCGAGTCTTAACTTGACAACAAAAATAAAATCTCAAGTCACATTCCCAAGTATTTATATCATTTGTCATGGGGAGTAGTCGGATCTTGGCGGTAGACAGGCCAACTAAGAGTAGGCGTAGTCCAACAGTTGGAAACTTTGCCTTAACTCTTGTTAGGTGTGGCAGCCCAGTGTTTCTTTTGTTGGAGCCTTTTGAAGTTCTTCAAAGTGAAAATTGAACTAGAAATACGTAGCTGGGGGATTCACTTAAACGCACACAAGACCAAGATCCACTAAGTTAGTTTATAATTAATTTATGATGTTTAAAATAGGCATTACACAGATACGAAGAATATAATGGACGTGAAGGTTTTAATCACAAGGGAATGGGCCCCTAAGAGAGACATAGGCATGATACTGCCTTTTCTCACTCTTCTTCTTTTTTAATATGAGTCCCACCCACGTTCCCTAATTTTCTAGTCTTTTCGTTTTGCTTTTCTCTCCATCTTCGCCTAATTCACTCAGTGACAAAAAAAAATATATATATATTATAAATTAAGGAAAGAAAATTCTAAATATATATAAATATAACTAAGTTTTAGTATCAAAAAAACTATCAATTTAAATTATTTTAAATTTATTTTTAAATTTTAAAAAATAAACTCAAATTTCATCTAAGGCAAACATTAAACTCTTAGTAAATCCAAACTAAAAATAATAATAATTTGAAATCTTTTAAATTTAATATTTATGTTTGTTATATTTTCGTAACAAAAAATTTAATGAAGCAATTATAAATATGTGGTATATTTAATTTACAAACTTGTTTTGTTAGTGTCTTATTAAATTTCACTTTAAAATACAGCATACCTTTTGTTATATAAATAAACAATTATAACTTTAAATTTAATAAGTTACTAGTACCTAACCAATGCTCTTTGGGATAATTTTCTTTGTTACTATGATATTGTGAGTGTATATATGTATTTGATAAAGAGTTAATTGGATGAGAGGACATAATTATATTTTATAATGTCTTTGTATTTAACTATTCATTTTTTGAATAGTGAATGATAAAATTTTAATTTTTGTGTGGGTGGTGAATTATTTTTTTGAATGAACAAAAGTATTTGTTATTACAAAGGAAAAATAAAAGTATTTATTCTTTAAATTAAAAAATAAAATAAAATATCTGTTTTCTAAATAAAAATATTTAAATTACTAAGTTTTTTTTCGATAAAATTATCTGTTTATATTTACGTATACTCTTATAATAAAATTTGAACAAAGAATGAAAATTATTATGATTGTTCTGAAAGCAACAATCTACGGCTCTACGCCATACTTTTCTAAATAGTTTTGTATATTTAGTGTAGTTTGTATATTTTCTTAAAAAATATATTTAACTCATCGTACAACATATCATTAATATATTTTAATGTCTGGCTTTTAAATAACAATATTCTTATAAGAACTAACTCTTTTTTTTCGTCAGGGAAATATGAAACAGAGTTTGGGATAGTGCAAGGAAACAAAGAACAGAGAAACAACAAAAAGCCAGTAAACAAAAACAGAAAAAGATTACGCGTGAGCCCTGGATTCGGCTCTTAAATCCGGAAGAACCCATGAAGGCGCTGCTCTGGCTATATAGGACTGGATTCTACCATCGCGAATAACACTTCTAGCAATTGCAATTGCACATCTATTGGCTTGAGAAGAAGAGCCTATACATCTAGCTTCCTTGAACCAAGTAAACTTGAAAGCTAATTCATCAAGGCGATACTGGTACCTTGGCCAATCCGAAGGGGTCCTAAGCGCATATATTAGCTCAATATTATCCACTACAAAGATGATTCTTTGATCCCTCATGAAGGCCAAAGCTTCAACTGCCCAAGACAAGCTTTCAAGAGACGCTTCAAAGACTGAAGATGTTCCATCAATCGCTAATCTACCATGGAACATTGTGTCTCCTTGTGTACTACGAAGGATCCAAGATGCTCCAATAAAAGGATGATTCTTCTTCCACAAAAAAACCAACATTGCACAGTAAAAAATCCTCCGGTGGCGGTGACCAAGAAGGAATGGAAAATGCAGCAACATTATGTCGTGGTGATAGAGAATTTGGTACTCGATGAAAAGCCTGAAACCAAGCAAGTGAATCCGTCTTTGCTCTCGTGAGGATCTGTTCCGCAATGAAAGGAATATGTTTGAAAACAACTTCATTTCGACCTTTCCATATTGTCCATATTATCCAAGGCCACAAATTTCTTAATGCCTCTTGCGACCATACCTGCTTAGACAATCCAAACAAATAGTCAAAATTGGCATAAATAGAGTGAGAGAAAAATTCTGGGTGATGTTCATCAATTCCAGCTAAGATCCAAGTTCTTTTCGCTCCCCAACAATCGAATAAAGTATGATTCAAAGTCTCCTCATGATGATTACAAATCGGACAGATAGGATCAACCATGATTCTCCGTGATCTAAGATTAGACTTCACTGCTACTGCCTTATTTAACGCTTTGTAGATAAATAAACGAATTTTTGGTAACGTTTTAAGTCCCCAAACTTCATTTATTAATCCTTGTAAAGAAGGCTGAGAGATTAAACCTTCATCCATACCATCTTCAATCCTTGAATTTGCAAGAAGATACCCACTTTTAACTGTATAAGAACCTGATTTTGTTAGGTACCATATGTCCCTATCATTTCGATATAGATTTGGTCTCAAAGTCATGATTAGCCTTTTATCCTCGGGATAGAAGAGCTGATCTAAAAGATCATTCTTCCACTTACCAGTTATTGGCCATATCAAGTCCGATACCTTAAGAAGAACATTCATCGAAATATTTGGATTGAGTGGAGCTCTTGGTATAGGATACGGAATCCAAGGGGCTGTCCATACGAACGTATCCGTACCATCACCAATAGACCAAGATAAACCATGTCGTAATAAGTCTCTACCGAATAAAATACTTCTCCAAGCAAAGGAAGGGCTCTTACCATGATTGCTAGAGAGAATGTCTTTATTCGGGTAATAACGAGCCCTATATACTTGTGTGAATAGGCTGTCCGGTTTATCTAATAAACGCCATGCCTGCTTAGCCAGAAGACTTTGATTAAACTTAGCCAAATCTTTAAACCCCAATCCTCCTTCTTTCTTTGGACGGCATAAGGATTTCCAAGACATCCAATATATTGGCTGTTTTCCAGTTTGTGAGTTCCACCAAAATTCCATCATAGCACTAGTTATATTCTTCAAAGTTGTTTTTGGCAATTGGAAACAAGACATCGCATAGACCGGTAAAGCCATAGACACTGATTTGAGTAAAATCTCTTTGCCTCCCTGAGAGAGTGTTTTCGCATACCAACCATTAAGGCGCTTCTTCAGTTTCTCATTGATGTATGCTAGAAGGTCCCTTTTTGAACCACTAAAACACTCAGGTAAACCCAGATAAGAACCTACACCTCCCTCGTTTTGAATCCCTAATCTCTCTTTAATTTGTTGCTTCATACCATCCTCTACTTTATCACCAAACATGATCGATGATTTCTGAAAGTTAATCATCTGTCCCGAAGCCTCACCATACACTTTAAGACAATTGATAATCTCATTACTTTCTTGAAGATTAGCTTTGCAAAGGAATAAGCTATCATCTGCCAAAAGGAGATGGTGAATCGCTGGACATTGGTTAGATAGTTTCATCCCGCTGATCTTGCCTTGTGATTCAGCTAGTTTCAAGATATGAACTAGGAACTCGGCACAAAGAATAAAAAGTAACGGTGATAAAGGATCACCTTGACGTAATCCTTTTTCAGGTTTGATATAACCATGTTCCTGTCCATTGAGAAATACTGAATATGTGACTGTTTGCACACAAGACATGATCCATGTTATCCATCTTGCATCAAAACCCATAGCATTTAAGACATCTTGTAGAAAAGACCATTCCACTCTGTCATAAGTTTTCGACATATCCGTCTTTATTGCCATAAAAGTTTCTCGGCATAAAGGATTTGTACTTAACCCATGAATCATTTCATGCGCAATTAAAATATTGTCAGAGATTAATCTTTTAGCAACAAAAGCTCCTTGAGAAGAAGAGACTATGTCCGGCAAAATCTCCCGCAATCTGTTGCAAAGAATCTTAGACAAAATTTTATAAGGCACAGAGCATAAGCTAATGGGGCGTAGCTCGTTCATACGTTTTGGGGCTGAAATCTTAGGTATTAACACAATCTGGGTAAAATTCCAATCCGTAGGGCATACTCCAGTTTCGAAAAAATTATCAATCTCTTTCATCAATTGATGTTTCGTAAGATTCCAAAAACGTTGATAAAAAAGACTAATAATACCATCAGAACCTGGTGATTTGGATGGATCAATACCAAAGACAGCTCGGTGAATCTCTTCCTCTGTCACTTTAGCAACCAATTTCCTGTTCATTAAAGCTGAAACTCGGGACTGAAACGAGTCAAGAAGATCCGAACTTTGTTGCGGATTGGTTGAAGTGAATAAGTCCCGAAAATATGCAACATCAATATCCCCTTTTGAGCCTTCACCAATATTTTCTCGGCCTTGATCATCCAAAAGTATCTGAATTTTGTTTCTACTTCTCTGACTCTTCACACTTGTATGAAAAAATTTAGAGTTTCAATCCCCATCTTGAAGCCAACGTTCCCTGCTTCGTTGTTTCCAGTATTGCTCTTCGGAGTGATAAGCACTATTGAGAGACTGTTTTAATTGATGAACAGCAGCAGCATTTGGGAATTCTTTAGAGATTTTAGTATCAATTTGCTGCCTTAAGAGATCTATTCGCACTTTTTCATTTTGCGGATTATCCCTACGCCATTTCGATAGACCTTTACGACAATTAGCTAGTCTTTCGAAAATGCTTTTGCTTGAGTTTGCATCTCCCCAGCAGGAGGATATAACATCTGTAGCTTCTGGAAATTCAAGACACCATTTATCGAATTTAAATTTTCCCCGGAACACAAAGCTCTCATGAACAAATTTTAAAAGCATTGGTCTGTGATCAGATTCAATACTATCTAAAAATTGTACTTGAGCTCTAGGGAATAATTTAAACCACTCAAGGTTAAAGTGGAATGTTTCTTGGATCGATCCAGAGGTTGAAGTGGAATCGATCCATGGTCGAGCCGGCTGCTAGGTGTGATCGATCTGGGCTTAGGCTTGAGATCAAGCCAATCTTCAAGCTGGATTTTAGGCGTGAACGAGAACGGGATCGATCCAGGTTAGAGTTAGATCGATCCAAATGTTGTGTTTCCAAGAGAGAGAGAGAGAGAGAGAGAGAGAGAGAGAGAGAGAGAGAGAGAGATCCAACTTGAGTGTGGCTCGATGGGTGGGATCGATCCAAGCTGAGGTTGGATGGATCCAGGCCTTCTACTGGTCCATTCCACATTTTTGCTCCTTTTTCTGAATTCTCACAAAACCATCCTGAGCACTCTTAAAAGTCCTGAACAATCTCCAAAATGCGTGCATATGCGAATACTAATGCAAAAGTCCCTAATAATCACAAACTTATTGAAAACAACTATAAATTTGATATATGCACGCCTAAACCTCAAAATTGATGCTAAATGACTTCTAAAAACTATGAAAATTCGGAGTCATCAACTCCCCAAACTAAACCCTTGCTTGCCCTCAAGCAAATAATTTTGAGGTCTGGGAGTGAGGTTTGCAAGTGGGATTTCATAACCAAAATATGCTGCTAACACATGTAATATTAATGTCTTGGTTACTAGTTCTAGAATGGAGTCCTAAGCTCGTCCTACATAAAATTTTTAGCATTACTCATCACAGTTCATCACAGACCCATTCCAACTTCCATAATGCATTCCAATTCATTTACTCCTTTAACATTCATTAATCAGGAACCATGAACCAAGTCATGTGCTTTCAATGAACTCATTTGATCAAGGACATGTTAAGGAGTAAAGATGGCCCCTTCATGCAATGGTTAATGATTCAGAATAAGGGTTCTCTCAAAAGGGAATGAGGTTTATCAGAAGGCTAAAGGTAGGAACACTTAGATGCATACAGAAATAGAACTCCATCTACCCAATCCTAATAAAACCTAAGTTTCATGATTCTACCTAGTAAGGAGGTCTTAAATCTACCCTTTGACGCTTGAAGTGATCCAACTTATTCACATATTCCTTTTTCATATTTTCTTTGGTTATACTTAGGAGAGACTTCTTTCTTAAATGACTGCTAGAAGTTTCAAGAACTTATTTACTTAAACACTTATGGCTTTAGACCTTTTCGTTTATACTATCTTTTAGTTTTTACCCTTTTAAATTCATTTTCATATGCTTTCTCTTATTCCGCACTAGCCATAGTTCTTTTGCATACCATTGTTCCCCCAAACTTTCTACTAGCATGTTCTGATTCTTTTTCCATTCTTCTCCTAAGGTTCTCACTTAAAATTTCTTTTTACCAACTGCAAATACCCTTTCATACATTTCCACCCAAACCAACATCCAAAACTGAATCCCACCTAGTCCAGAAAGCATGGACTATAACTACATAAGACGCTATTCTTGTCAGTTCGAACCTAACACGTTCTACCAAGCTCATTCCATAAAATTTCTGCCACTCAGTAGAAAATTCAGGGTTTGAAAGAATGCAAGGTTCAAGGGTGGAGATTTTACTTGGGTTAACAAGAGTGGTAAAATGTAGAAGATAACCCAAATATGTATATGTTATCCATGAGTTTATATTCAACACACAAACATGATAATTAAACATTCAAATTTAAGTTCTAATAGGTAGGAACAAACTTCAAATCACAGCATGATTCAGGAGACAAATGATCATGCAAGTTCACATTCCAAGCAAGATGCAGTTTTACTTCAGACAATTTCAGGATGCATTAGACAACTAATAACCATGGCACTAACATTTTCTGAGAAAACAACATACTTACAAGGTTATCATCTTCCTAGTTCCCTATGCATATAAAACTACATGAAATTTCAACATCCTATATGCAACTATGAAATGCAACTACAATGACACTCTGTTTTTGAAGAATGATTTTTGATTTTTTTTTCTTTCAAATTTTATGGTTTTTAGATGCTAATAGATGTTATGTAAATGCTATGCAAAGTGGACACAAGGGAACAAACAAGGAAATTTTCATTAATAGCAGTCCCCCTAAATCCTCCCCCAAACTTGAATTAGACAGTCTCTATGTAATCCAAATTCAGAAATGGACTCAGGGTTAGAAAGGATATGAAAGCATAAACACGTAAAAACATGCATAAAAAACGGGAATAGATGGAGGTGCAGCGGATCATACAGTGTTTGTTTGGAGATGACTTCAGTTTACTCCCAAATTAGGAGTTGGATGAATCCTCGTCCAAGGAGAGGTTTGAAAGGTTGTCGGAGCAAGATTCTAGGTATGGCACTTGGTTGACGATGGCTTGATTGGTAGAGTAGTCGTGGTTGAACATGATGTTCTCGCTCCTCTTGAGAGACGTTCATATGCTGTTTAGGAGCAAAATGATCCCTTTGGTGTCGCTTGTTCTCTTGGATTGGTAGCAGAACTGTTCATCTATTCTCCCCACTATGAACTGAATGTCCCTTAAATAATCGTAGTTCGATAACCTCGAGTTTTGATCAATCTTTCCGAGGTAGACTTGGGTATGCTGAAGGATAGGAGTGATCCAGCCTCCTACTCATATTTGAGGTGCTCCCCTTTTTTGTGAAATCCAAGTGAGATCTTGAAATTTTAACAATTTTCTAAGAAATAGCTTAAGAGGACAAGGTCTCTTTTCATAGAGGGCTATAAACAAGGATTCATCTTGGAGGACGCTGCTAACGTGTGAGGCAATGCCCAAACTGAAGAACTTCATCTCTTCCCCCAAAATGTAGCTTGTATCTCGCCTAGTAAAGAAAGAG
>OVBE01005537.1:0-21547 GCA_900406425.1 Iberis pinnata | reverse complement strand
CGCTTAATAGCAAACATAAATGCTCACTAGAAAGCGTTAAAACCGAGTAATATCAAAGTTCAAGTTGGAAGTGGAACTATCTTAATCAAGATAACCAAGAGGAAACAAGAAAAACTTATCCCAAGATTGGAGATAAGAAAAGAAAAGAACATGGAGAAGAAATTCACGAAGAAGAAGATAGGTAAATCATTAAAATTGAATGTGAAAATGAAAACGATGATAACGTGAACGAAGAAGAAGGGGAAAACGTGAATCAACTAAGAAGATCGACAAGGATAAACACAAAACTAAAGTATCTTGATGATTATGTACAAGTGGCCGAAATAAAAGGAGAAGGACTTCTATTAACTCTTGATGGGGAACCATAGAGTTTTGAAGAAGCAGAGTAAAAAAATGTATGGATCAAAGCTTGTAAGGATGAACTTGCTTCAATAGAAAGAAAAAACATGGAGTTTAGTTGACTTACCAAAGGGAGTTAAACCTAATGGTTTGAAGTGGATCTTCAAGATAAAAAGAAACTCAGATGGAAGCATCAACAAGTAAAAAGTAAGATTAGTGGCAGAGGGCTATATACAAAAGCATGGAATAGACTACGAAGAAGTTTTTGCACATGTAGCTCACATTGAAACGGTCAAGTTTCTTTTTGTATTAGCAGCCGAAAATAACTAGGAAATACATCACTTGGATGTGAAAATCGCAATCTTACATGAAGATCTAAAAGAAAAAGTGTATGTTACTCAACATGAAGGATTTATTGCTCAAGAAACAGAAAAGGGGTGTATAGATTACACAAAACATTTTATGGTTTAAAATAAGCACCAAGGGCACGAAACGAAAAACTAAACAAAGTGGTAGAAGATATGAAATTCATAAAGTGCAACAAAGAGCCATCGTTGTATCGAAGATATGCAAAAGAAAACGTGATTCTTGTGGTCGTATATGTAGAAGATTTGCTTGTAATAGCATCAAAACAAGACTAAATTCTCGAATTCAAAAGAAACATTTCTTCAAAGTTTGACATGAGTGGTCTTGGGTTATGACATATTACTTGGGCATTGAAGTAATACAACATAAGAAAGGCATCACACTTAAGTAAGAGAGATATGCAAACAAGATCCTAACGATCGCTGGAATGAGTGAATGCAACTCATGTCACACAATGGCAAACCCATAAAAAAATTTTATCGGGTTCAAAACATAATAAAAATAATTATATAAAAAGTATCAACAAAGAATAAAATATTCTACAAAAGTATCCTACGATCTTTCATATCTTGAAATCTTTTTATTATGGTCTCATTTGTGATAGTCGTGAATATATCTTTTTCTATAGAACAAACTAAACAATCATTCAAAAATTGATCGCCAATCCGATTGCGCCGATATGTCATCACGATCTTTATTGCTGAAAATTTTTTCTCAACGGTTACAGTAGCAACATGCAAAATCATTTAAAAGCTTATAAATCAAAGGATGTGATAAATGTTTTTGTGTTTTCAGTAGCATATGAGTAAGTTCTCCAAGACTCTTTAGATGAGTAAATCTTTCATCACTTCGAACATTTTCAATGTAGATATGTAATTGTTGCTCAAGAGATATGCATTATCCATAACTAAAGTCTTATGGATAGAACTTAGATAACCTCATCAACTTTGAATGGCCAAACTGAGAGAACGAATCAAGAGGAGACAAACGAGTAGCACATATAAGCAATTTAGTGTTTATCTCATTAAAACGATCATTAAAACTCTTGAAGCTGCAAATCCAAAACAACATATATAAGTAATTGGCTTTGTAGTGATGCATATTCGTTACTCCAGATTTTTTCTTGGTTTTCTCGAATTAAGAAAATCTTTCTCCATGTCAAGCTCTTCGATACCATGTTTCTCACAAAAAGAAGAAACTTTATTCATAAGAGAATTCCAACTATCATCCCTAAACTTTTGCAATTGTCTCGTAGTTGATTCCACCAGTGACATAGCATTCAAGATATCTTGATCTCTTCTTTGTAGAGCCATGGACAAGCTATTTGTGAGTCCTAAAAAGTATATCATCATTTGAAAATAAAACACAAAATCAAAGCTATTAAAGTACTTGAGGAGACCATGTGCTTAATGATTTTTTAAATCTTCCACGCCTTCATCCTTCATGTACTCAAGTACATCAATGATAGAAGAAAACAACTCTACCAAACGCAAAAGGGTTTTACAGTGAGAGTTACAGCGAGTACTCGATGGTCACGTGGGTTCTAATATTTGTGTTTCACCAAAATAAAAATATATGAGTGGAGTCACAAAAGAGAGTTAATTGGGTTTATAATCAAAAAAGTTATATATATGTTAGATGGATTTTTAAAGTTCTTACGGATTCAATTGAACCCATAATGATATAAGTGGGCTCGGCATTGATGTCACATACCCATGGACGCCGGTTTGAAGCTGCCAAAAGCCATAGAAGAAGAAAGCATAGATGAGATGATCTATCGAAGACATATTGGATGTCTAAGGTATTTAATTCACACTAGACCTGATTTATTTTATTCAATTGGTGTACTTAGCAGATACATGAAAGAATCGAAAGAATCACATGTAGTGGCATTAAAGCAAGTATTGAGATACTTGAAGGGAAAAAAATGCTTGGGCTCGAATTTGGAAGAGCAAAGAAGACCGAATTGATAGGTTATTTGGATAGCAGATATAATGTCGACATAGATAATGGAAAAAGTACTACATGTCATATATTTTATCTGAATGAGTCACCAATTACTTGGTACTCTCAAAAACAAGATATTGTTGCACTATCTTCATGTGAAACCGAATTCATGGCAGTATGGAAGCAGTTAAACAAGCTATATGACTTCAAAAACTTCTAAGTGAAACTGCAGGTAAACCATGTGAAAACATGATTATCAGAGTTGTTAATAAGTCGACAATTACTCTTACAAAACTCCAGTATTTCACGGACGGAGCAAACATATACATATTCGATATCATTTTATAAGGGAATGCATAGAAAATGAACAAGTGGAGGTCCAACATGTTTTAGGGAATGAACATAAAGCTGATATATTAACCAAGGCGTTGGCAAGAACAATATTCAAAGAAATGAGAGAATTCATCGGAACCAAAAACATCTCAAAGATAAACTTCAAGATGAAGGGGGAAATGTTGATGTTATCTTGAAGTAGAAGAAAAAAGAAACAGAGATTCAAGATTATATTTTAAAGATATCTAAATATATGCATATCTTTAGGAGTTATCTAGAATATGTATAATCTTTATTGCTTTAGGATTAGGGTTTTCTTAGTTCTTATAAATAGAGAGTATCAAAATGTGATATTCTCCAAGAAAATTTTGAAACTTTAGTTTTGAGAAAATTTCTTAAATTAATAAAAAATAGATTTTTTAAAATTCTTAGTAGACTTTAATATCAATAATCTCAACATATATGAATATATATATTTGTTAAACATCTTTAAGATATAGTTATAAAAGAAATATTTAAGATATTTCGGCTTAATATTTTACTAGATGACATAATATTCTTAAGACTTTTCTCACTTTTTTTCTTTTCTTAAAAGACTAGCACTTTACAAAAGACAATTATATATAGATATGTATCCAAAATTAAAGCGCACTAATTCTAAATACAATTTTTAAGCTTTTGAGAAGGAGAAGTATATAATAATACGAACACATATAAAGAGAAAAGAGCATCTTGATTCTTGAATTGAGGGTTATAAAAAGTTTAAATTTTGGGGTATAATGGCAGAATATTTAGAAAATAAAAGAGGGTTGGTCCAACTTATTACATTTGACTCTGACAATCTTACAAGTTACAATCTCTTCTTCATGGACCCTCACTCCATCTGCATCTTACTATTTTTTTTTTTCCCTCCAATTATATATTTGAAGAACAACTGGCAACAAAACTAATTAGAAATTAATATGCGAATTTCAAGACTTTAAATATCCACCTTATGTTTATACATTTTCTTTATAGAGATTCTCATATATATCAGTTTTGAATTTAAATTGCAAAATACTAACATAGTTAATTTAACTGATTTTAAAAATTTATAAAAATGTTTTTATTCTAAAATACCACAAATTTAAAACAATTTTAAAATTTTAGATACAAATCATTAAGTCTTAAAACCTTACTTTAATAGGGCATCCTCAAAAATAGCACAAAATCTAGTTTTATTTCAAAAATACAACACTCTCAAAAATTTCAAAATATCACAAAAATATTTTTGTTTCAAAAATATCATAAAATTTAAAATAGTTTTAAAACTTCAGACTAAACCCTAAAATCTCAAAGCCAAACTCTACCCAATTTAAAATTAAACACTTAACTCTATTTAGTTGATCCAACCCAAATTTTAAATTTTGACTCTTAAAATTCACTTTTTATGTTTGTGATATTTTTGGAACATCTGGGAATGTGATATTTTTGGAACTTTTGAGAGTGTGTAGTACTTTTGGAATTTAAAATTCTTTTGATGATATTTCAAAAAATTTCTCTACTTTAATTCTATCAAAACTAAACTCTAGATTTTTATTAGTAAATTTAACATAGTAATTTATAATCTAAATTATTAAAAAATTTAATTTGCATGTTTGGAAGAAATTATTATATAATTATATTTTTTTGAATTATTGAAATTGTGTATATATATTTATCTATTTTTTGGTTAAAGGGTACATATATTTATCTTTCAAACAAATATTAATAATAATTTATAAATAAATCGTCTTTTAATCACAGCCATTGAAATAGTATGCAATCTAGAAACACGGTATGTCCATTAATAACCATAAGAAACATATTCTTGTTTCTTTTCTTCTTTTTATGTCGACTAAAACATATTCTTGTTTCGTATATACCTTTTTATTTTTATATCAAATATATTCGCCTTTTTACTAATATCAATTCTATACGTAATTGGAGTGTGTTGTGTTTTATTAATAAAAACAAAACAAAAAAAAGTAACAGTAGTAATGAACATACGATGATGAACAACAACACGTGTGGTTGTTGTCTCTTTTGGCAGAATCTCATTGTCATTTTTATTCGTTTAGAAACTGACGCTTTCATGTTCCATACACGCCTCTCATACTTCCACACTATCCTTTTGTATTATTTTGAAAGTAACAACATAACTATACACCAATAATTTATCGCAATTATGATTCTTTGTAGAATCGATCATGAGCCCAAGCAAAGCAAACATGCGCTTGTGGTTCATTTTTCAATTTAGAATTTTTAGTTAAGAAAATAGTCCATTTTTTGGAAAATTGTACAATTTTGACCTATTTTTCCATTTTAGATTGCGGCATTTAGAAAATTTTAAAATCCCAGGACCGGCCATGATTCTTTGTTTCTCCTTTCAAACTTTCAAGTAATGTTAAATATTGGAGTAAAGACTTCATCAAAGTCTAGTTACTTTAAAAATTACATCTACCAAAACCCATCTCATATGAAGAAGAATAGGTTCAGTTCAATTTAAACAGAGTTAGTCATGAATCCAAATAGTAGAGTAAATATGAGCTTACAATTTTTATAGCTCTAAAATTTTAGATATAAAAGTGATATTTTTATAAAATATAAATTTTTTATTTTTCCGTTTTAGATTATGATCTTTAAAATTTTAGAACCGATCGTAATATAAGGTTAAATTGATTGTGCCAAGCTGGAGTAGTTTTATACCGACTTGAAATATATAAAGATAACCGACTTAGATGAAAATCTACTTATTTTAAATTGTTTTCCACCTATATAAATAGATAACACGTGTCACATGTATAAGCAGATAACAAACCTATCTCAAAAGGATATTAGTTACTCATCTGATAGACATGTTTGATTTATTAATTAATTTTTAATTATTCTCCAATCAGCTTGATGTAGGAATTAAATTGAAACCTTAATTGAATAAAAAAGTATCTTTATAGACTAAATTTAACGGGTAAATGATTTTGGTTTAATGGTATTTATAAACCCACATAAAACAGATAATATCATTTCACCCGAAATCGAATGTCTATATTTTAATAATATAAAAATTAATTATTGGATCGATATGTTGTGGCCCAAACAAAATAAATTTAACATTAATATGACGACAAAAAAACATTAACCTATTGTTTTTTTCCCGCTTTGTATATTTGATTGCTTTGGAAATTATATTTTATGATTGCATAAATAGTAGCGTCGAGTTTTTATTGGCGTGACAGATATTATTGTATATGTATAATGTATATATAAACATAAATGCTAACCTATATAGTAAAAACACATTTTGCTACAGAAACATAGTCACGAGCCAAATAATGACGCGAAGGACAACGTGTCAGTCTTAAGCATTATAGAGACAATGGCCCAATATGATGAGCTTCTCTTGCTTAAGATTTGTCAAATGTCACGTACCACAGGCCCACCATTTGTGCGTATATATATATTTATATATTAAAATGTTTATTATAATTTGTAATATATAAAATAAAAGTCTAATAATTACGACTTACACGTAAACTTTTGAGTTTTGACTAAAAACTAGTATTAAAAATATTCTTTTGAGAAAACAAGAAGTATATTCAGATCCTTCTTTTGCGATAACAAAACACGTGAGCTAGATTTTTTTGCTGTTGCTGATAATAGTATGTAAGGGTGTCAAATGGTTTAATCCGCGTCTATTTGACGCGCTCTGCAACGAATTTATTTCTTTTGATCTGTAGTGGGTTGACCTGCAAAATCCACGGACAACTTATATATTGTCTAAGTCCGCATCCGCGGATTTTGCGGTTTAGCGGGTTGGTCCGCATACACTATATTTATAGTTAGATTATGTAAAAATTAAAATACAAAATATATAAAATTAATTATTCTTTGTTTAAATTAATTGTCCGCGGACCGGTCCGCCAACCTGCAGACAAAAATCCGTTAAATTTGCGGTCCGTGTTGGATCAGCCCGCGAGATCTGCCTTTTCATGGACATAATTCTTTTTGTCCAAACCCGCCCATGGCGGTCCGGATTGGACTAACCTGCAGATTTTAGTCTGTTTTAACACCTCTAATAGTATCAACAAGTAGAAATTATATATATACATATATGTATACCATACTATTATAAAAAAAATTTGTATTCCTTTTTGCATCTTCTCGACTAGTCTTTTATAGTAACTACGATTCGCACCGATGTAAGACCGACTCTAATGAGAAACTGGAAAAGCAAAGGTTTTAGACGCATAATCTATTTAAAGTTTAGGAGCATCAAAAGTCAGTTATCATATATAACACAATTAATTAAGTATGTCTCTATAAAAATTCCTTGGGACAGGTTTGATAGTATAAATAAAAGATATCATTTTTGTCCTCAAATTTAAAAATCAAATACATTAGGATTAACACTGTACCGATGCATGAGAGTTTCCAATCGATGTAGCAACTAGCAAATGATAGGTGGTATCACAACAACGAGTTCTAAACCTTTTTTTAACAATTTGTTTATGTCAATAACACTACTTTCCCACCAACTACACACCAAAGAGTTTAAGTCTGTATATTTTGTTGAATTAAATTTTCAGAGCCTTGTCCAGTGGATGCATTATTTTGACCGTAATTTGAACGAGTGACTTCAACTTTTGAAAATGTACTAACGTGTGTGATTGTCAAAACTAAATTTCAATATTATACTACATAAACAAAGAAAATGGGTTTTAATCATTGGAACTTTGAAAGAAAAGACATGAAATATTCAAACTAAAACTTATCAACTTTCCCAACAAGAACTCACCAACTTCACTATCAACTCAAGCAATATGATACTTTAATTAGTGTCATTTGTTTAAGTTAAGAGCCAACATATAATATATAGCTTACCTTGCCTTAATGATTATTTTACGTATATTTTTTTGCTTTCCTTCATAACTAAGATTTCGAAACTGAATGTCTTAATTAGTATCTTAAACCATTTTATTAAGTCATCAAAATTTTTCAATCTAGTGTTTAACTTGTCAAACCTGTGTTGATACCACCCTTGGGTCATATCAAACACATTTTCTTTATATCAAAGGTAAGTCTCCATATATTTTAATGGTTTTTCTTTTTCATTTTTTCATAACTACTAACTGAGACCACCACAGTAATGAACATAAACAAGCAAAGCCAAAAAGGAATTACCGGTTAAGTTTAGTGAACCGGTTTCGTCTGTACTCCAACTCCTGCAATGTAAACTTTGAAATGTCTTATGACATTAATAGAACGACATGAATGTTTTTAAGTGATAACAATCACAAAACACTTCACTCTTATATGCAATTCGTTGAGCACTCTGAATCAGGCTGGTTCATCAACTCTTTGCACTTTTCCTGCAAATCACTGACGATAATATTCACTTATGGATTTAATGTTAGGAATTTGTTATGTTTCCAAACCAATGAATTCAGATTTTTAAAAAGCTAAGATTGACTCAGAAGCATAGTACACTAGCTGATGGTTGATTCATATTGTGGGAAAGTTAATTCCATGGAATGGCAAAGAACCTGGAGATAACATTTTCAATTTTTTATGCAAGAAAGAAGCAAAGAGATTAGTGGTTTTACTTGCCTTGGTCTCAAACAGTTTGTGGTTATTAGTACTCTGCCAATGGCCACTGACTGTTTTATGTCGCAGATTCTGAGTCGAATCCAGTTGATGAACATTGTTCTGTATCAAACTGTAGTCTGTGCTTTGCCCATGACACCGTGGAGACGCTGATGAAATAACGTTTACTGCAGAAAGAAGTAACCGAAAAATCTGGTTAGTGCAAAGTTCTAATAGATCAACGTGATTCTCTTTTATCTATGAAGCAAGTCAACTAGATGAATATTGTAGAACAAGCTGAATTTTCTTGAGAACAAACCTGAATTTTCTTGAGAACCTATAATAGGAGCTTCACATGGAAGTTCTTCCATTTCAACAATTGTATCATTGTACCTAGTTAGCCAGTCAAAGAGAGATAAGCATTGATCTGGAACCTATTTTTATTCGAATCGAGACAGAATGGCCTCTGAGGTCATCCCAACCAAAGTATATAAACAGTAAAGATTCACTTTATCATGTCATGTTCATTAAGAAAATTTCTGATACAATCTATCACCCCTTGGATCAGTATAGAAGCAAAAAAGAAAAAGATGGTTAAGTGATTTTACAGACCTGGAATTTTTCATTCTCTCATTGGCACCTTGTTCGAATGTTAGTATTGATGTGAACACCCTTCTGTCCTGTAATATTAAGAGGATGAAAGAAGATTTGAAGTTACAATTTATTCATTTGAATTTGAAGGTCACTAGACTCAGTACTAAACTATTATCCTAGGATGAAATGTTGGAAAAGGAAAATTTACATTGATCTCTCACCTCGTCTGTCATCATGGTGACAGATTCCTGAATCCGCAGTAAAATCATCTCTAAATTCGTCACTTCAGAATGCAATGCCTAAACATTCGAAACACTATTGTTTAAGAATGCAAAAAGAATCAAACTCGTTAAATAACTAATGATCTCCTTTCCTACCTCTTTCTCAGAAATCAAGTTCTCTACAACCAAATCTTTGATCTTCAAAGTTTTCTGAAAGTAAGGCTGGTCAAGTAAACAAAGACACGGCAAGTACGTTAAGAGGAAAGATCTCGCACTAGTTTCCTCGCAGTTAAAAATGCAATCTCTGTTATGGATATCTCTTCTATTTGAAGTTGATATTCATTTTTAATATTTGTTGCTTCCAGCTGAGCCGAAAGCTCTGATATTCTATTATCTTTTCTCTGCAGTTCTGTTTCTTGATATCCTATTTTCTCTTCCAAAGTGCTGATCTTCTCTGCATCAGTGAAGAAGTTAGTAATCATTGTTAAGCACACAGCATTTAAGTCACATACCAAGTAAAGCATGTCTTAAGTGTATAGCGTCTTTATAGAGGAAAGAAAGCTAATGAAATTAACATGCATCACACACACTTCTTCAGGATTCATCAATAACAGTCGAATGAAAAAGTTACAAGATTTCTAATTCATCTAAACACCCTTTTAAACAAGAGACCACAAGACTAAATGAACAATTAAGTAACCTATCAAGAATCAGGGTGGCATCAAGGCAAAACTAATGATCACAAACTCACCGATATATAATTTTTCAAATGTAGAGACATGGTCCATTTTCTCTTTCAAGTCAGCCACTGAATACAATAAACAGCATAAACATGATCAATGCCTTTGGGAAAGTAGCAGAATCAGCCAGAGATGAGGGATCTACATGCCTACATCTTCTCTTTGAACCACAAGGCCTTGTACTTCCTTTATAACATTTTTAATTGAAGATGCCTCGTTCTCAATTGAATCAAACAATGCTAAATGAGAGGCTATCTTCTGATGTAGGATGGCAATCTTCCTATCTCTGGCTTCAACTGAACATCTCATTTCACAAAACGACTCCTGCAAACACAGTAACACACGACCACTCCACTAACTGAAATTACACGATTTCTAGAACGAATATGTATCCATATCCACGAAATCATAATTCCATTGAGATCTAGTTTGAAAATTTGACAGGTTGAGATTTTGAGACAAGCACCTGGTAAGAATTTAAGAAACTTTCTCTTGACTGAAGCAGATTTTGAATAGTCGATTTCAACTCGTTCTGCTTGTTTTCCAGCAAACTATAGTCGTTCTGGAGATAACTCACCTGCAAATCAATTAAACTTTCACTAACTCCATATCTAAATATAATAGAACAAAAGAATCTTCCATACCTTCCTCTCAAGTGATTCCTGTGTTTCTCTAGAAGAAGATAACTCAGCTTGTAACTCCTGCACTTTCCTGCTGTATTCCTCCTCCGTTTGCTTCTGCTTCTGTATAGAGAACCAACAAGTGCAATGATCACGATTCACAACAAAAACAAGAGCCATGCACAGATTGACGAACCTGTTTGACAATATTAATGTGATCTGTGACTGATCGCTCTCTTTCCTGCAAAAACGCCGGTAGTAAATTGGAAGAAGAAGAAGAAGAAGAAGAAGAAGATAAAAACTATGGAGCGAAAAAGATACACAATCCATAAATGTATAAACCTATTTCTTCTTACCCGCAGATCTCGTACTTCTTCCATCATTGACTGAAGCTGCAATTTGAATTTTGACAACTTTAGCAACTCCATTTTGATTTCTCTTCAGAATTCGAATTTTGACCGCGAGAAAATCTGTTTTTGATTTCGCGGAAAATGTCAACAAGAAAATTAGGTCGTCGGGAAAACTTTGTTCTATATGGGCCTATTCTAAAATGGGCTTTAAGACTCTGATATTGAATAGGTAAAAAATCCAAAAATTACTCAAACTTTATATTATTTACTTTAATACACACACTTTTTTGGTTATTTTTTTGATACATTATTTTTTATTGCTATATTAATACATGAACTTTTCAAAATCGTAATTTTATATAACGTAAATTAATCATATTTATCAAATTTTTCTAGTTTATTGAATAATACACCAACTATTAAAATTTTCTAGTTTAATACATGAACTATTGAATTTGTATAATTTGATATTTTGTTTTAAAATATTTTTTCATATTAATAAAACTCTTAGAACACATTTAAGAACATGTGAAATTATTACTACTATTAATGCAAAATAAAAAATAAATTTTTTTAGTATTGCTACTTCTTTGATATTACTTTGAAACTACCATGATCATTCTTTAAACACACTTTCTTATTAGTTTTTAAATTGTTATGTTCAATTTACTCGTGAAATAATTTATAACAGTTAAAATGATATTTCTTGTGTGAGTCGAAAGAAAGTACTCAAAAACTAAAGAGAAACATTTGTTTAGGAAAATGTTGTTTTTATTTTAAAATTTTGATGTTGAGTTACAAAACGGTAGAAGGGTGATATTAAAAATGGTATGTTGACAACAAATGGTATTATTAACTTTTTCTATTTATTTTAATATCATCAATATAATATAGATGTATATAAAAATAATTATTTCACAAGTTTAAATTTTGTTATAATAATTCTATTAACATGAACATATATTTTAAAACACATATATCAAATTATATAAATTTGCTAGATCATGTATTAAGATGAAAAATATTAATAGTTCATGTATTATTTGGGAAACCAGATTAGTTGTGTAATTATGTTTAACGTCTGATAGAGTTCCGTTAAGTAAAATTTCTATTTTATAAAGTTCAAGTTCTTAAATAGTAATTACAATAAATTGATGTATTAAAATGACAATAGCAAAAACTTGATATATTAATATGGTAACCGAAAAAATTTATGTATTAAAGTAAAAAATGTTATAAAGTGTGAGTATTTTTCTAGTTTTCCGTATTGATTATGTTCGATTTTTTTGAAATTGTGACTAGTAAGTAATGTCAACAAATTATTATTATCTTTATTATCCATTCCAACAAGATAAAAATGTTATTTAATCTCCCAAGTATCGTAAAAACTCAAATTAAAAACAAACTACCAATAACACAAAATAAATCTTGAAACATTATTTGCCTCTGCAAATTTAGTCAATAGGTTTGTTAATTTATTTTCTTGTATTATATAGCACCAGATGCTCTTAAACTTAAGATTCAGTGTTAAATAGTCTTAATTTTAAAGTTAAATATCTGATTATCCTCATTTCAAATCTTTGAAACTTATAAACCCCTAAAACTAAAGTTCGAAACCAAACTCCACCTATGTACTGGTTTTCTAAACCAGAATCCAAGACATAACATGCTAGTACTTAGGTGGATTATGGTTCCGAACATCAGTTTTAGAAGTCTATAAATTTCAAAGATTTGAAATGGAAGTAACCAGCAATATACATTTTAAATTATAAATTATGATTATTTAGCATTAAGTTTTAAGTTTAGGTGCATATATGAATCTCATATATGATATGATATTACTAAGAGAGAAATAAATCATGAGCCCAAAGAATTAATGTTTACACTCGTGCTAAACATAATAACATTATTTTCTGGGATTTAAATCAATAAATACTTAAAACATTATTTCGCGGCTATGTTAGTCGATAATTAATATAAATATGTGTTTTTAATAATTAGGAGATTTAAATGACACTTTTATAATTCTAGCCACTAAATATATAGTTAACTTTCCACTGCTATCAATTCTCGCCATTATTGACAACCAATATCCTAATCTAAAAAAACTATATTTTTCCCGGAAATATGTATTTTTATTGTTACTTGAACATTGTATTTGTACAATTACATTTTTCATTTACCATTCTTGTTTGTATAGAAGATAGAGGTGTGTAGATCTAGCCCTCGGTTAAAATTCCTCCAATTAGTCTACTAAATTTGAATTAATTAAGTTCGTATTCAATTTAATTTTTTTTTGTTTTCTTTTTATGACTCTGGTATCTGGAACTCTGAAGGATTCCGACTAGGCCAAAAACGTCCGCATTCGCCAATGATATCCAGGAGGGCCGTCGAAATTCACCCCATGTTAATTGACGGTGGCTGAGATTCGAACCGAGGTGGCATTTACAGCTGTGAACCCTTTACCACAAGAGCTAGAAGTTCCGGTTTGAATTTCGAAGTTTTGTGTGAATGAAAAAGACTACATGATCATGTTTGTCAGAAAATAGATTTGAATATCTCTTTGAATAGTTTACTTGACTTTTAGCAAACCTTTCGCTATATTTTCAAGCCTTTGTTGAACTAACTACATGCATTAGGTAACTAAATCAATCACCTAACCCAAAACATACCAAAAAAAAAAAAACATATAATATCTTTTGTTAATGAAACATAATATAATTTTAGATAAATAACAGTTTCCTATTACTCAATATGGAAATGAGAATAATACCTTTCGCAGAATTTAAGCATGCGGAGTATTATTGTTCTTTGTTCGTATTACACGTGAATCATGACATCAACACTTAACAGCCCAATTTCACAATAAGTTATGTATTTTCCACGTGCCTAATTTAAATTCCAAAGAAAGTTTATATAGTCACAATTGTTATCCATACATATGAATAATTTAGCTTTATGTAGAGTCGGTCCTGAGATTTTTAAAAGTACAATTTAAAATGAAAAATGGCCGAATTTTAAAACTAAAATTTTTAAAATGAGTCGGTTTTAACCTAAAATGTTGAAAAATGAACCACAAATTTATGCTTGGCCTCAAGACCGGTCATATATGTATACTATATGCGGTATATAACTCCAATCGTAATTTTTTCGTTTTACGATGAAAATAGCGCAAGTCCGAAATGTGCTAGTAGCCACCTTGTTGTTTTTTCATATCGAGATTATAATTAGATTTGGCCACTCAAAAATGTATATATTTTTATACTATAATTAGAATTTTACCCTCTCTCTACAAAAGGATTAGTGTAAATTATTGAAATTAAAAATATCATAGAAAAATTTGAACAAATATCATAACTTTAACATTAATTTAGTCTTTTTTAGCTACAAAATAATTTAACAAGATGTAATTATAAAATTTCGATGCAAGTTGAGCATCAATTTGTAAGAAAGTGATAATCACTAATAACAACTCTACTAGATTTACCTTCTACTTTTTATATGTTCTTTTGTGCAAAATATTTTATGTTTTTTTATTTATTTTTTCAATCGTATCAAAAAAATTGAAACTACTCTCAATTTTTTTTTAATATGTATTTTTAAGTAATTAGTTAGTATCCTCTTGAACATTTTATTTTATTTATATAGATACACTTGAGATATAATTTTCATTAAAGACAATATTAATTGAGAAATTAGATACACCTAATTTTGTTGAAACCGCATTAAAAAAATTACAAAAACATATTAATTAATGTATTTTAAATGTTGAATAGAAAATTGTACTTATTTTTAAAATTGACATGATTTGATAGCACACTAAAATATTTTATTTAGTAAAATAAATTAGCAAAAATTGTGTTTGACTAACCTCTCCCTAGTTAGTGATTAATTCAAATTAAAATAAACAAATGAGTTTATCATATTTAATATACATGCAACTTACAAAATTTGAAGTTTTTATATTTCATTTTATGATTATGATGAACTAAATATGTTAGTTAGTTTGAGTTTTAGTTTAAAAATTCTTTTTAACTATACTTTAGTATTAAATATTTTGGAAATTTTGGTTCATAAGTTATGGATAATTTTCTATTTAAACCTCGAATACAATAAAAACACTATTCTTAATATTAATATAACTGGTATTCTTTTAGTGAATATAATTTACAATTTTAATTAATTTTGTGATATAGTAGAAGAAATTTTTTTTCATATTTTTCTATAAATATCTAATTAGATAGTTGTGTAATGTGTATTTAATATGATATTTAAAAAAATAAATTTATTAAATTATTAAATTATGTAAACTAAATAGATGCTAAAAGAAGAAACCAAAAGATACTATATATATATATATATATATATATATATATATAAAATGTTTTGACTAATTAGATTGGTCTTATAATCATTTCTGTTTGTAGCCATCTTTAGTATATCCTCATCATATCACTCATAACGATTGTCTATATTTTTCTAAAATAAAGTTTTAGTTAACTACGTGTTTTAAAATAAAATAAAAAACCCAAATATAGTATCAGAATCTTGTTTAATGATTAAAAATTAAGTCATCAACTTTAGAACCCCACAAAATAATCACAAATTTTAGGACCTCTTTTTTTTTTTTTTTGTCACCAGAAAAACAAATTAAAAAACGATACTAGACTTGCGCGCTATTCACGGTGGTTGAGTCGTGCCAATAAAAGTGAAACTTCGATTTCTCCTTCGTGCTTGTACAAATTTTAGGACCTCTATTTTGTAATTATATTACTTATTTAGAGATTTTGTTATATCGGTAATTTTTTTTTTATAATGTTTGTTAATAGTAAACATTCATCCGTTCATATCTTAATTAGATTTTGTTTAGTTCCATTATTAATAATTTAAACAAAATCTATAATCTCAAAAATATTAATTTATACACAAAAATTAGTGGAGGATTCTTAAAAATAGCACAAAAAATTAGGATTATTCCAAAAATATCACACTCCCAAAAGTTCCAAAAATACCAAAACTGTTTCCAAAATACCATAAAAATGTTTTTGTTTCAAAAATACCACGACTTTGAAATAGCTTTAAAATTTATAATTTGAATCATAAAACCTCAAAACCAAACCTTATCCATTCAAAACTAAACCATAAAGTCTATATAGTGAACCCAAACCCAAAGTTTTAAATTTTAAACCTTTAAAATTCTATTTTTATGTTTGTGGTATTTTTAAAACATTTGAGAGTGTGTGTGTGATATTTATGGAAATTTAAGGAGTGCGTGATATTTTTGGATATTTAACTTTTGTGGTATTTCAAGGAATTGCTCAAAATTTAGCTATATACGAAAATTATTTACAAAATATGTTAGTAAAAAATAAAATTTCATTGTAAATTTCGCTACTCGTTATATTTTGGTTTTCAATATTTTATATTTTAATTTTTAAAATTGGCTCATAAATATATAAAAATTAAATTATAAAATATAAAAAATATAACTCGCAATAGCCCACTCTTGTGATTCCGTGGTGCTTACTCACATTAGTTGTCACTTGTCAAGTATATAACATCGAAACGTGTCAAAGAATGATTTAGTCCCAATCTCTCTCATATGTAAAAGAGGTAAAAGGAAACAGATAGCTTTAAAGGTGAGAGAGTGAGGTGCCTAACGAACATAACTCATTTGATATCAAAAATGGTAACAAGAAAGTGAAATAAGTTTGGCACAAAGTACTATTCATATTCTATAAGTCTTTGTCATCACTATTCCTTTTTCTTTTTGGTTTACTATTGCGTGATGTTGTTTCTTCTTCTTTGCGTATTTACGAATATCCTAAGGACATTGTCATCACTTATCCTATGGAGAATGCCGAATCTATGGTTATCTTTTACTAGACTTATATTTAGGGTTGGTCCCGAGATTTTAAAAAATTATAAAGACCGCAATCTACAACGAAAAAATAGGCCAACATTGTATTTTTTTAACTAAAATTTTTAAATTGAAAAGGACCGCAAACTCATATTTGCTCTGTTTGGATTCAAGACCGGCTCTACTTATATTAGATATCAACCATCTTAAATTACAAGTAGTTAAACTATAAACTATTTTATTATGTGTAATCAGAGGCGGCCCCTTCTATTATATGGCTCTAATCCAAATCGAATATTTTGTGCCTTGGTTAAAAATTTATGTACCGTTTTAGTAAAGGAAATAACAAAAGAAAAATTTAGACCCTAATTTATGACTTATGCTATGGACCGAATTTGTGTGTAATAATAGACAAAATCATAATTAAGAATTTGAGAATGTTTTGTGAAACGGATAGATAAAATTCTTTATAAAAAAGTGATAGAGAAAACTCTATATAAAAGTTGACGAATAGTTTATAAATGAAAAAGAATAAATTGTTGGGAATGTCCTGAAATCTTACTTATTATAGTAAAGTTGTAATGTCAAGGTTTGACAATTATATATTATTAGGTGGTCATAATGTTTTCTAGAGACCGCTTATTATATCTATGATCTATAAGTTTATTGCTAATATTATATGATGTTACAAAGTCAAACACCTAAACAACCTAGATCAGTAATATACATATCGGGTTTTGTTATAAATATAATATATATGTTTTATATATGATATATACATATATCCAGGGGCGGATCTACATGTATAAAGTATGGGGCATGTGCCACATACTAAATTGAGTTGTTAGCTTGGTTGGTTAAGGTGAATTCTATTTTCTTAAAGGTGGAGGGTTCAATTCTCACCTATGTTATTTTTTTTTTTGTTTTTTTTTTGTGTACATAAACATAAAATTTGTTTTTGTCCCACACTAATTATTCTTCTAGATCCGCCCCTGCATATATCTATATTCGTGCACTTGTAATATAAGAATTAATTATATATATATATATATATATGTATATATATATGCACGTATTAGGTTAAACAATTACTATATAGTGATATGAGTGATGTTGTGGTCGGAGGGTTTTTTTTTCATCGTGAGACCAAAGGAAAGATGAATCGTTCGTCTTAGAGAATATCTGAGATTAGATCTCAATAGTACTAGTATACTAAGTCATATCCAGTTTATGTGTGTGGATATTGGTAGAGGCACGACATTTGGGGCGCTCAGAAACTTTAGACTAATTCAGTTAGTTGTTCCGCTGCAAAATATTCAGATATATTCATATCTCTGTATTTTAGATTTAATTGACAGTTAAATTTGTAATCAGAATTTATAAAGAGTTATAAATTGTTACCAACATAAATGGTTTATTGATATTAGATGAAGGTTGTTTAAGCTTTCGATATCCCAATGAATGTAAAAGCTTATGTGAAATGAGAATGTTATATGTGATCAGGCGATCCTTAATAAATGCCGTTTGGTTTTATGATATAATGGAGTGCATACATTGGCAAAGACGATTAGATATCATTTTGGAAATGATCTTATAAGCTATGTTAGTTAGTCTGATTGGACGGTAGTCAGATACATATTGAGGGTGCTCTTTTTTGGGGATTAGACAAATGTGACAGACTTATCAAAAGTTCCATCATGAAAAGGCATTGACCATTGTAAAAATGTGATCACGAATGGTGGACCAATCGTCATGATAGAAACCTTCCCCCATACCGTCTGGCCCCAAAACTTTTTCACGGGAGATTTGGAATACGGCAGTAGTGGTTTCTGTTTCAGTTATAGGTAGAGTCAAAAGTTCGTTCATGTGCGGGCTTACTTTGGAGGGCATCGAGTGAAGGAGACGACAAGGTCCATGTCAGAGTGAGCAGAGTATAGTTCAGTGAAGTATTCGAGGATAGTGGCTGTTATTGTGTCCAGATCAAAGCAATGTTCACCTTTATTATTTTCCAGGAAGACTATGCGGTTTAAATGTCGTCGTTGCTTTGTTTTAGCATGAAAATAGGACGTGTTACGATCACATGAACGTAGCCATTGAACTCTTCTTTTTGTGCGCCAGTACTCTTCTTCGAGTTTGTACTGAATTGACAAGTTGTGCTTTAGAGCACGTATTTGTTCCAAGTCAGGGTTGGACGCATTGTATGCATGTTGTAGCAAAGACTTGTAATGGATAATTTGATGGTGAGAGTTAGTATGGTGTTGGTTCCGCCAGCGGAAAAAAGAATTGCGAGTAGTTTGTAGTAAAGCACCAAAGTTTGGTGTAGTTGATACATGGGAAGTAGGTCGCCATGTTGCGGAAATAAGGGATTTCACTTTTGGGAGAGCTCCCCAAAGAGAATCATATCTAAATAAGCGGTTTGGGACATGGAAATGGCTACGTGTATTTAATATTAATGATTTGTGGTCGGATCCATTCCAAAGGAAGGGCTTAACATATGCATTAGTGAATAAATCATGTCATTGAGTATTCGCCATTGCTCTGTCTATTATTGTTTTGACTGTATATAAGTGAGGTGAGCAGCAAGCGAGAGTTGTTGCATGTGTCTCTAAAGGTCGCCGACCATGATAAAGTGAAGAGAACATAGAAGAGAGAAGTGAGATGTTTGTGAGATGGAGAAGATGAAGTGTAGATAGGCGAATGTAGTGCCATCATATAGAGGGTGGAGAAAGAAATGATGATTGCGTTTGTCATAGAAAACTTCGAGAGGGAAACTAATGTCAGAACTCATAGGTAAGAGAACTCGCATGCAGCAAAGAAAAAGTCTTAGGGGAAGCTAAAGAGCCGTCGCCACGTAAAAAACTGAAATGCTTCTATGGAGAGCGTAAATATTAATTACGATGGTAGATTTAGATCACTTTGGATTGTTTGTATGAGTTGATTTAATTGTAACTAGGCTTATGTAGAATATAAATTAATAAAACTTTTTTCAAAAAAAAATCTAGTAATCTTATATATTAAATATGAATAAATTTATTTATATATTGGCTCTGATTGGTGACATGTGATAATAAAGTTGAGTTGCAGTATATATTATAATTCGATGTTATTTGCTGTAAAAATTATGTGGTAAGTTTTGCTGTAAAAATATGAGTTAACATTAGTTTTAAAGTAAGCGACTGGTAACTTTTCTGATGTATGATTTGCAGAATGAGTTATTTGTGCATGTGACTAGTAACTTTTCTGATGTATGAATTGCATAATATTTTATTAAAATAAATTAACAAAATTATAACTAAAAGGTACTAACTGAATATAAAAATCAACAAATTTATATTTTCTAAACTACTAAAAAAATTTAATGTCTCATATTTAAATTTAACATATAAATCTGAGAAATTCTTTGACCCAAATAATTTTATTCCTAATAAAAAGATAGATTTCATTAAAATAAAAATAACAAAAAGAATAATTTTTTTTAATAAAAAATGTCGATGAGAAACTTTTAAGAAAACTTGTGATGGAAACTTTTAACAGAATAAGTGTGTTTTTTCACCTTTTTTTCCACAAAGAATAAGTGTGTTTGATAATGATAATGAATAATGATTAACAAACATTTTGAAACATTTAAATAGATCTCTAAAAAATTTAAATATATTTTTGAAACATTCAATAACTAATTGAAAAAATTGTCAAAATTCATAGGACCTTAGCATAAAAATTATTGAGATTATTGGAATATTTTTGTGCCTATAAATAATGTTGAAAATAATGAATTTTGAAATAAAAGAACAAAAAAAACCAAGAAATAACTTTTTTTGTCAAATTCTCATTGAAAATAGTTAAGCGAGAAAAAAAATTATTTACTTCAACCTCTAGCTCATTCTATTTTCCTTGCTTTTAAATAAAGTTTTGAGTTATTAATTTATCAAAGATCGTAACTCAAAATAATAAATCAACTACAACTCAAACTCAATTTTTTTTTTTTGATTATTGATTGGTGATATTTTTGATTTAACTTTGAAATACACACTTAACTCAAGATAAATCAATTATAACTCATATCACCAATCAAAGCCATTATTATCAAATTTAATTTTATTAAAAGTATTTATAATAAAACGTTACAACTTATCCTAACAAATATTTTATAAAAGGTTAGAAATATATACAAAGAAAACTAATTATCCTGTTTATTTTAGCATCGTTTTCTAATTAAAACTTAGTATCATTAGCTTTAACAAAAAAAATAAATCTACGAACCGTCGTTTTCTAATTATACTCGGGACACACGGGATTAATATATTGGGAAAAAACCTTAAAAATACTCCAAGTCTTCAACTTTTGCCCGTTTAATACCCGAACTTGTTTGGTTGCCATTTTAATACTCAGGTTTTTTTTCGTTGCCATTTTAAATCCCAAACAATTCAAAATCGCAATTTCGCCAAATTCCGTTAGTCAACTATACACTTCTGTTAGTCAACGTTTATGTAAAAAAAAAATTAAAAAAAAAATTCTCACTTGCTCTCTCTCTCCACCCACTGTGCACCTTCTTCTTCTTCCCTTCTTCTCTCTAACC
>OVBE01005536.1:0-17850 GCA_900406425.1 Iberis pinnata | reverse complement strand
ATTATTATTATTATTATTATTATTATTATTATTATTATTATTATTATTATTTTATTACACAATCGTTAATGAACGCCTTGTGAAACGAAAATAAACTTTTATTCATTCTAATGAACCCCGCGTAGGGGTTTACAGAAGAAAATATGAGAAAATTGACGGTACAAATTTTTTCTTTGAGTCCGCACACCTATTAGTAGTAAACTTTGAGGTGCATTTTGTTCCACGATCTTTGCACAGGCACTTCGTCCTCTGACTCCAGCTTATAGACGATGTACCGCACCACCTTGTTTATCCTATAGGGCCTTCCCAAGTAGTGCTCAATTTTCCGGTGTCGTACTCCGCTGTGTTATAGAAGACTCTCTGGAGGATTAGATCACCTAGCTTGAAGCGACGCACCTTCACCCTTGTGTTATAGTGACGCGCCGAAGCATGTTGGTAGTTTTGTAACCTCACCATCGCGGTGTCACGCCTCTCTTCTATTAGATCCAAATTATTGACCAGCATTTCGTCATTCTGCTCCATATTCACGGTGTTCACCGCTCTCCTGAGACTAGGGATTGCATCCTCAGCAGGAACCACCGCTTCCATCCCATAAACAAGAGAGAATGGTGTTTAATCGGTTGTCTTTTGTGGTGTGGTTCGACACGCCCACATGATGCGGTGGAGTTCGTATGCCCAGCCGCCCTTGAAAACTCCTAATCTTTTGTTCAAGTTGCTAAGTAAGGTTTTATTCGACGCCTCCGCTTGTCCATTACTCTGGGGATACCACGGAGTGGACTTGCTTAACCTTATTTTTCAATTCGCACAGAATGCCTCGAACTTGTTCGAGATGAACAGAGTTTCAGGAGTCCCCCCCCCGAGCAGAGCTTCAAGAGTCTCTCCCCTGAGAGGAACGTAGGGACTATCGTCTTTTCTCCTACTTGACTCCTCTAGCGCCCGTCTTTTCATCGACCGTGTCTGGATAGCAATAACATGATTATGAATTGCTATACTTGGTTCCTCGATCGTCTCCACAGTTATCATTCTCCGAACTAGTGGATTTGAGGTGGACGCCAGCGCAGCCAGTGCGTCGGCCGAGCTGTTTTCTCCTTGCGGAGTCTGTGTTAACTCGAACCTATCAAATTGTGAAATGATGCTTTGAACCAATGTTACATACGCTTCCATCCTACCATCCTTAGCTTCATAATCCCCACTTACTTGACTAGTCATGAGCTGGGAGTCACTCTGCGCTCGGAGTTCTCTTACAGAAGGCATCCTCACACTAGTCGTTCCACACAACCTTCTTGTTCCCCTTTAGAAGTTGGAAGAAGGGAAGGCACTTGTCTGTCGATCGGAAGATGAATCTATTTAGGGCAGCGATGCACCCGGTTAAACGTTGCACTTCCTTCAGTGACTTTGGGGATGACATCGAGAGTACCGCTGTTATCTAATTCGGGCTGGCTTCGATTCCTCTTTCAGTGACTAGGTACCCTAGGAATTCCCCTGAAGTGACCGCGAAGGTGCATTTCTCAGGGTTCAACTTCATCCCATATTGATTTAACGTCTCAAAGCATTTCGATAGGTGATGAACATGCTCATCGACCTCTAAAGATTTGACAAGCATGTCATCCATATACACCTCCATTGTTTTCCCGAGCTGGGCGGAAAACATCTTATTCACCAGTCTCTGGTAAGTCACGCCGACATTCTTCAATCCGAACGGCATTACCTTGTAACAATAAATTCCTCTGTCGGTTATAAAAGACGTCTTCTCTTGATCATCTGGATGCATCCTGATCTGATTGTAACTAGAGAAAGCATCCATGAAGGAGAGTAGTTGGTTTCCCGCTGTGGCTTCTACGAGTCGATCGATGTGTGGGAGGGGGAAGCTATCTTTAGGACAAGCTTTGTTCAATTAGGTGAAGTCAACACAGATTCGACACTTCCCATTCTTCTTTTTAACAACTACGGGGTTAGCCAGCCATTCAGGGTAATGAACTTCTCGAATAGAACCGTTCACCAAGAGCTTCTCCACCTCATCATTGATGGCCTGATATTTTTCGGGACCAACTTCCCGCCGCTTTTATTTGATGGGATTGAATGTTACGTCAACATTCAGCTCGTGGGATATTACTTCAAGAGCAATTCCTGGGATATCGTTTGTTGCCCAAGAAAATGTGCTCTTGTTGCTCCACAAGAATCTTAGTAATTACCTTTTTAACTCTCCCTTTAGCTGCGCTCCAATCATCATGCATTTGGCAGGGTCGACATTATCAATTGGTACCCGCATCGTGCAATTTTGGTGACGCTCTTCAGTAGTACTCCTGTTCTCGTCGGGGTCATCCTTCTCCGAGTCGTTCTTTTTTAGATGACTGGGGATGAGCTGGTTATTCTGCAGGTTGCCAGAGTATTTGCCGCCCCGTGGTTGACCTACAGAACTCTGTAGTTATTATTGGACTCTATTCTTAAGTCCTGCCATGTAGCACATGCGGGAATTATTTTGACTTCNCGCCCCGTGGTTGACCTACAGAACTCTGTAGTTATTATTGGACTCTATTCTTAAGTCCCGCCATGTAGCACATGCGGAAATTATTTTGACTTCCGTGTAGGTTCCCACCCCATTGCTGGTTGGGAACTTCACGCACTGGTGATAGGTGGATGGGACTGCCTTCATCTTGTGCAGCCAGGATTGCATTGTACTCCGCGAGATGATCCACCACTATAAAATTTATCATCTTTAGAACCCTACCTGCGGATACAGGAAGTCGTACCGTTCCTAAAGACATCTCGGTTGTCCCACTAAATCCTGTTAGGGGAGTTGGAGGACCTTTCACCTCGGCTCTCTCAATCCTCATGCGCACCATAGTTTCGAGGAAAAATACGTCTACGGTGCTCCCGGTATCAATCAGGACCCTTGAGACCTCAAAGTTGGCTTTGATATCAACTTCGACCACTAAAACATCGTCATGTGGGAGGTCCAGTTGAGAAGCGTCGCTCTTTGAGAAGATGATTTCGCAGCTTGGGGTCGGGGTAAGCCTAGCCTTCCCGAACTCAGCTTTCCTTACATGGGATTTGATTGATTGTACTGAATCTCGGTAGTGTCTCGATCCTCCCAGGATGAAGTCTATGCACTTCTTTAGAGAATATTTAGAAGTCTCTGCTCTCTCCAGACTCTGGGTTCGCTTTGGTGCGTGCTCCTGGTCGCGGTCCTCCATTGCTTCCATCTCGCGTTTAACTTCCTCCAAGTTGATGTTCGTTGCTTCTAAACCGTCTTGCGCCATTTTCTTTCTTATGAAACTTTTCAGCTTAAAGCACCCATGTGTGACGTGTCTGTTGCACTTTTGGAGTTCGCAATAGGCGTCCGGATTACGCCCCATCATCTTTGATCCTTTCTTGCTAGGGGGTCTCTTTCTCCCTTTCTCCACATTGTAAGAGTGTGATTCTGCACTTCGGGTCTCCTTCTTTTCGAACTTCTTTTGTGTAGACCCTCCTTCAGGTCTCTTGTTGGGGTTCTTGAACTTCTTCGAGAGAGTGACCCTCTCTTCCTCCGTTGTGATCCAGTTTGTAGAGCGGTGAAGGGCATCCTCAATGGTATCCGGTTTATGGATATTTAGGTCAAAACAAAAAAGAAGAATCATGCCAGAGCCCATGCTTCAGTGACGCCAACGCGATGGACTCGCTAACACCGGCAACCTTCGCCTTCACAGCTTTGAAGCGCTTAATAAACTTACACAAGGGCTCCGTAGGACCCTGTGACACAGTCCATAGGTCCGCGTCTGAGGCACCCTTCTCCATGAAGATGGAGTAGTATTTCACAAATGCTACAGATAACTGGATGAAGCTATCAATAGACTCAGGCTCGAGTTATGAGAACCACTCAAAGGTGGACCATGTAAGGTTCTCCACAAACAACCTGTAGTACCTCGCATCCTTCTTGTCTTCACTGAAGTGAGCACGGGTCACCGCGATCCGAAAGGAATACACATGTGCCTTCGGATCAGTTTTCCCTTCATAGAGGGGAAGTCTGAGCTTCCCAGACTCTTTTATTCTAACTTCCGTGATGCATGGAGTGAATGGAGTTCTCTCCATCTTCACGATGACACGATCGAGTCCGGAGCGGTGCTCGATGCGCAGTGGGCCTTTGACGTCATGGCGAGAAACTTAGCGTGCGTCTTGTCGATTGACCGATGCAAGCTCTCGTAGTCTCCCGCACCTGGGTCAGAAGGGAGCTCACCAATGTTGTCCGTTCTACCCCGAGATGAACTTGGAGTGTTCAAGACATCATTTCCACCATGGGGAACAGAACCATCTCCTCCACGAGAATTTTCTGGGGGATCAGAGTTGTTCCCACCAAGGACAAAACCTCCAGGTCCCGGTTGGGTTCGGCTCGTGGAGCCTCCTGCTCCGACGGGATCCCCACCAGGGAGGTTTGTCGTCATCACCAGTGGGGGCAGATTCCTTTGCGCTCCCAACCGCACCTCTATCTCGGTCTGGGCACTCGCGAGGGTCGCCAACTGAGTTGTCACGTTCTCCTCATGACTGTTGAAGCGAGCCGCGAGTGCATCACTTGATTCTTTCTGTCTTTCGACATAGCTCACCAGGGTCGCGAGTAGAGCCTTCACCTCTGCTAGAGCATCAACAATTGGGTTGTTCACTGGTGAATCCATCTCTTCTTTCTAGGTAGGGGTGACTTCTTCAGAAATTTCTTCGACTCCCCATAAATGGCGCCAAAATGTGAGAGCAGAATATCCCTCACACTGAATTTGATTGAATAAGTGTAAAGAAATGATAATTTTTATTTGAATCTCTTAGTGTTTACAAGTTTCTCTTAAGCAATAACAAAGTTTTACAAAAGATTTTCGGTCCGCTGTCCGGACCTCTACATAGACTATTTATAAGGCTCTCTTCGCAGCTCCGCCCTGTACCTCTCGCACTCAATGCTTCTTTAGTGTTCCTGATACACCGTTACGTTTTTTGAACTTCTCGTAACCATCAGTCCAGTCCGCTCTCTTTACCTCTTTAGAGACTCCGCACAATGGGCTTTTTAATGAGTCGAGACGGCCCATGCGAAGCTCTGCTCGGGATGGGCTTTGTCGGCCCATTATTCACTTCCATTGTTCATGGGCCTCGAGTGGCTTGCTGTGCACAGAGCTCCCTCTGCTCATCGTGCTCTCCGCGCACCGAGCTCTCTCTGCTCACCGTGCTGTCCAGGCACTGAGCTCTCTCTGCTCACTGTGCTCTCCGCGCACTGAGCTCTCTATGCTCACTGTGATCTCCGCGCACTGAGATCTCTTTGATCACCGTGCTCTCCGTGCACTGAGCTCTCTCTGCTCACCGTGCTCTCCGCGCACTGAGATCTCTTTGCTCACCGTGCTCTCTGTGCACTGAGCTCTCTCTGCTCACCGTGCTTTCCGAGTGCGGTTGGGTTCGAGGTGGGCTGCTCTAACCCATTCCTATCTTCTTCTCATCATGATCAGAATCGAGCCTACTAATTGACCCAAGTCAATTAGTGCGTCCACATGTTATTTGTTTAATAATTTGTAAATATTAATTGAAATCAAATGTTATTTATTTCATTATTTGTAAACTTTAATTGGAATCCAATGTTCATCGTTTAGTGATTTGTTTTTAGATTTCAAAATTTACTTTGTATTTTAGTGGATTTGGAAGTGTTTTAAAATTAAAGAACCAACTCTAAGGATAAATCATGTTATTTTAAAATTCAATGTCCATAGATTTCTCAATTCTTATGAGTTTACAAATCCATTAAAACACAAAAACCAATAACACCGTTTAATTTTGTTGTTTTTTGAAGAAAAAAAACTTTGTGTTATTCTTAGGAAAATAAATGTAATGACTATACTATATAATATAATTTTAAAGAAGTCGTATTTTGAGAAATTTCTCTCCATTTTTCTATTGTGTTGAAATTTTAAATGTTTAACATGTTTATAAATATTCTACAAATTTGATATTTGCATACCTTTTAAACTTAAGAGAAATTTGGACATATGGTACTAAAAAAATTTCTAATTTACTAAATAGATTCTTTTAATCATTTTTTATAAGATACTTTAGGAGTTAAATTATTATTGTAATATGTTAATAATGTTTTTAATAATATTATATAACTCAAACATTTAATCTATCTTGTTTAATAAAAGTAAGTAAAAATATTTTATTTAGAGATTCCTGCATAACCACTGGCGTTCACTTCGGCTTCTTCACATTTTCCAGCGACTACTTAAAAATCATCGTTTATTTCGGCTTCTTCGCATTCTCCGACGGCTACATTTGATTTATCGTTAACTTCGAAGGTTTTCTCGGGTGCTCAATCTTTCTAATGAATTCAAATTGTACTCTTTCTTAACTGTTTTTTCCCAAATCTCGAAATCCGGTCAATTTTGAGACCTCGACAGACCTTCCACGTCTAGATTCATCCAACTTAAAATCTCAAACCCCGTTGCTTTATAGTATCCATTTCTGTCCATTATCGTTGTTTTCAACTCTCCAAAATCTGTAAAATATACAAATAATATTCTTAGTGTAACATTGTTTGATGAAACTGTAAATTATACATTTACACTTACAGACAATTATATACTTGTACACAATGATAGTTAGACTATTGTACCTTTCATTTTCATATTATGTGTCATTATCCCACTGCTCATAGCATTGATAATTGGCTTTTGATGACCATTATTGCTATATACACTAGGAGTTATCTCGCGCTACGCGCGGGTTTTATTTATATTGTATTGTTTATATATATGTTATATATATATATGGCATACTATTTGAGAGATTGATTTCTTATGTATATTTTATATTAAATCTTATAAATTCAATTAAAATGATAATTTTATCGATTTAAAAAAATTGTATGGGTGTGAGGTTCTAGAAAACCCGGTTTTTTCTTATACAATATATCCTCGTTCCATCTTTCATTTGTTTTTAATATGTTGTTTCAGTCTTTTTGTCACCGTAATTCTTAGTGTTTAAAAATTAATAAGTAATGTCTTTTCTATATCGATCATTATTATGTTTTCTACAGTCTAGGCGGATTTGAATCAAAATTAAGATTAATATGGTAACCGATTATTATGATATAGATACTAAAAATTTTCTTGTTCTTTTGGGCTAATGTTTTGTTAAATTTTTTATATCTTTTTTTCTCTTGTTCTTATTTTCTCCTGAGTTGACATGGTAGGCACCTTTTGTTGTAATTAGACATCTTCATGTCGTGGTAGATATAAGAATTAGTAAACAGCACCCAAATTTATGGTATTGAAAATATTCTTCTTAGAAGTTTATTTGTCATTTGGGATTATATATTCCTAAATTAATAATTATGATGAATTATTAGATGTAGAAGAAACTATACTATCGGAAATAACAAAATACAAATGAAAAAGTGAAGAATAGGTTTACATCGTAGAATTTGACATGTATCTAGAATCCACTATCCAGAAATCCTTTAAGCAAAGATGTAAATGAAAAAAGGACATTGAGATACTAAGATGACGTTGGCCTCCATCTGTTTGCAGCCATATTTCTATAATCAAAGAGTTTTCCAACACTAATAAATAAGGACGATACCTTTTAAAGAACATATACTTTAAATTTTAAAAGGAGAAAATGGGAATCCAAAAAATCTTATCTTAATTGGTTCACATATCTACAAATTGAATTTCAATCAAAAATTGAAAATTCTACTCGCATAAAATAAAAGAACCCACTTGTTATTTGAGGGTTAAGAAATTACACTATCTCAAAGATGTGAAGCTTTTGTGGAATCATTATTCCTTTTGCCAAACATCCCAGCATGCAACAAAACCTCCCAACCCTATATTGGTACACATACAATAAGATCCATGTAGCTTAAATTTCAATAGCAGGTGGAACAATGTCGTGTAAGAGAATGAGTTTGGACCTATTGGAATAATAACTGCAATTGAACCACCACAGAGCATTACATCCTGAAATGTTTAGGAAAAAGACAGAGGAAGACTATAAAGTGGAACCACAAGAAGGTCAAACATTTAAAATTCTAAGTCGATGGAGGATACTTACAACTCACCGCTAATAATGTGGTTAGCTGAAGTCATAATGCAAAAGTTGCTTGTGGCACAAGCAGTTGAACTAGAATGGTTTACCACTACAATGAAACGTCAGTACTAAACTGCAGGTGGTCATTCATGTTATAAAAAAAATATTCAAAATTTAAACAGACCAGATTCATAGCAAGCATAGCTGAACACCTGAACCCATGTTCGATGTTGCAAAAGGTACCAAAAAGGACTTATTAATACATTTTGTTAGAGATACAATGATAAGCAATTGATCTTTCCAATCAAGAATTGGAGCTTTTCTGCAAGAAGGATAGTTTCTTTTGGCAAAGAAGCTGGAAACTGAAAACTTTAAGAAGTAGATATTCAAGTATACCATAAGATATGGCTAATGATTTAATCTGAGGATTCTTCCTGATCTTAGATTGCAATGCAAGCAAGGCTTCTGCGTCGCTTACGTTGTCGGTTAACTCTACTGCAACTTTCATCTCTAGTTGTTTGATTGCCGGAAGAACAGTTGATTCTGCTATTTGGGTGAGAGAAATTAACAAATCATTGTATAGGTTTATTAATTTGAATAACTAAGAAATCACATCAAACCTCCAAAATTCATTCTAATCTTACCCCATAGACATAGATAAACCGGTGTCTGGTGCTCTGAAGATTTTGCTCCAATAATCTCCTTAGTTGGATCGCTAAGTGCCTAGGAAATTTAATTATAAACTTATAAAAGAAACTATTAAAAACCAATGAAAATCTAAGGGAATGAATGCATACCTTATGATATTCACAGGTAGGCATAAGTATGCCAATGCACCACTCTGCTGTATTCCCATCCTCCGACATTGGACGCAATTAGTTCAAGTATTTGATATCGTATGTTTTTTCGCAAAGGTCCCTTGTAAGTAAACCTTGATCCAAGCCAAATTGCAAAGGACTTGCTGAATATCCGCAAACTCATGTTCTAGATATAACACTCTAGTTCGCTCGAGAACAACATGTTGGTCCTTGAACGAACTTCGCTCAACTGAATAACTTTACAATTACCCTGAAACCATCACCCAGAAAAAGTGTTTAGGAACATCATCTTTCTTCTTTCTCCTGCAGTTGTTCAATGTAACATTCATCCAAAAAATCAAACGGTTTCAAATGTATTTAGAGACCATAATCAAATTTCCCCTACACACTTGCATACCAATGTAGGTCGATAAAGAGAAGCATATATAGTTGAAGATAAAGAAATGAAACTTAAAAAGTGTATTTACCAGTGACCGGTTCAATGACACCGATAAAATTCTTCACAGTTAGTTCATCATCTGTTAATACTGCTGCAACACGAGCTTTTGGGAAGCTTCACGTTCATCAAACATAAGGTATCCAGTTTCAGCTCCTGTTGAAAAAGAAACAATGAGTAATATAAAGCTACAAAATACTATATAAGGTATTGAACCTTATGTAGACATCATCGAATTTTCCAAAAATGGCCTTAAGATGTATTAGCAATTATTTGTTTATCATGTTGTAGAACAACTCCCTTGTGCTGCCACGTTCTTCCTCCGTTTCCCTTGAACAAAGCTTTGCTTATGCATCACACACACAATCAAAACGAATGCTATTGACACGAATGAACAATCTTTGGATGATCTATAAGTGAATAATACAAAGTTTTTACCAAATAACAAAAGAAATCCTACGACAAGTGAATTGAACCTCAATACACTCAAAGATCAAAAAAATTGGAAGAGATGAGATTGACGGGTAGGTGTCTCTTACCCGCTAGAAACCACCACTCTCGTTACCGGAGCCGTTGAAGGAGGCATTCGAAGCGCCGCCAAAGCCATTGTTCCGCAAGAAGGGGAATAAACTACTGTTAAGGCGTTAAGTCCTCCATTACCAACTCTTCCTTGCTTAGTCAGAGATGGAATAAAAAACTCTTCGGCCATCGATTAAGCTTAGCGAAAAGCTCCTGGAGTTCTCTTATGTCACGCTTGTAGCTCTCTCCACCGTCTACGCCGTTGGATCTCGTGACGTGGGACCCGATCTTGCTGTAGGGACCACCCTAATCGTGCTGGAGAATCTGCCCGCCATGCTCGATCTATTACGATTCCAATCGGAGAGGATAGGAGGATTTGCCATTATGTTTCTCTAATTTTTTGACGTTTAATTTTCGTAGGGCATAGTGTCTTTAACGCTTTTTTTACAATATTTTTTATAACATTTTCCTTACATAGACGTGGCAGATGGTTAAGCATGTTTGAGAATCTGACGTGGTACGTGGTTACATCCACAATCCTCTATTTGTTCCTTTTATTTAGTACTAGTGTACCCCGTGCAATGCACGGGGTATCTATTGAGATAATTTTCTTAAAACTAATTACATGATATAAGATATTGATGGTGCGTGAAAAATCGGTATTTTGATTCTCATACTAATTTGATTGCTTCTTACAAATGGTAACATATCAAAAGTATTAGGAAAACAATAATGATAGATCAAAATAATATCGGTGTGATTTTATATGCAAACTAATATATTTTAAATATTTCAATATATTTTTTTGTCAACATTTCAATATATTTTACATCTTATACATTTTGATTTTGTAAAAATTATATTTTAAATTTTAAATGTTTTAGTGACATGTCATTTTAACTATATATTTTGATAATAAATTATCAAACAAATTAAACAAAAATGAACATATATTTATTTTAATATTTTGTATGATTCTTTTAGGTCAAAATTTTCTTAAATAACAAATTTAGCTTACGTGATTAATGGAGAAAATATTGGTTTCATTTCAAATGAAGATTTTTTTTAGATGATTTTAAAAACCTAAAAAAAAAAGATAGATGAAAGAAAATTGAAGAACTTGAGCACAAAACACATGTATTTGGAATAGTGTCTCTGCATCCATAACTTTTATTTTCTTTTTACATGGGAAAAGTTTTGCATTTAACCTTAAACATAAATGAATGAATTGATGAAACTACCTTCATAATTTGGAGTCTCTTTACTTCTTGATTTTTTTTACTTTATACCGGAAACTCATCTTAACTTTTTTGATTCTCGTATATTCATCTTCTTCAATCTCTTTTTTACTTATATATAAATATTCATCCATTCTCCTTTTCCTTCGGTGTCGTTTTTGTTTTGAAAATCTTCAACCTGGACTCAAACAGGGTCACTTTAACTTGGAAAAGAGACTTGTCACAACACTATCTGGTAACAATGATAACCAAATAAAAATTACAAAATTGAATATAAAAAAATAAGTATTGATGCTTAACCACATGCTCACATTTTTTTGTTATATTGAAAAATTTGATACAAACTCGTTTTAACACCACCATGGATAATTTAGAAGTTGTGAATACCTGCCTGTCATTAAACATGTTAATTTGGAATCAATGATTGAGAAAGAAGAAAAAAAAGAATGTGAGACATATGAGAACGACTAAAAGAGGCTAAATAAAGAGGAGATGTATATTCACCTGCATGAATATGTGATGATAATGAATTTCTCTGTTCACTGCATTTGGTATGATTTTTTGTATCACTGAAAATAGAGTAGAAATAGGAGAGAACCGAAGCTTTTAGAGAGAATTATGGTGTAGGTAGACAGGTAGTTGAGAAAAGAGAAGTAGGAAAACTGTAGGTAGTGGATAATATGCAGTTGAGGGGTTTTTTTGACGTGATTAAATTACAAAATTAAATTACAAAATTATAACAAAAATGGTACGGTTGACACGTATGCAAAATCCTACGTGTCAAATGGAGGGAGAGGAAGTTAAATGCAAATTAACTTGTGACTTATTATTAAAAGATAATATTGTTTAGAAAAACAAAACCATAAAAAAGAAGATGCATCGAAAAACCTAATTAACGATATCAAGCTATAATATAGAAAAATTTTATTAGGTAATTTTTTTTTTAATTATTCAAAATAAAAAATTCAAAGAGATTACATTTATAATTAAATTATTTACGTAAAAGTATTTTAGTCATAAAAGAATATTCAAAATCAAATTATTAAAAAATACTTATTTTTCCAATAAAAATACTTATTTTTTCAATAAAAATACGAAATACTCAATTCTCCAATTATAAATTATAAAGTATTTTGTATGCTAAAAAAAACTATAAAATTAATTGGTCATGGAAATATGGGAAGAAAAGTTAGAAGTTTTAACTTAAAACCGTGAATGGGCTTCAATATTTGTTAAATTTAAGCCTTACCCAGCTTCATAGGCCGAAAGTAACAGATCAATTTCATTACCCACGAAGGCGCGTGAACTTCAGAGTCTGAGAAACACTTGAGCTCAATCATTTTTTAAAGAGTTTCGGATTCTCCTTTTTTTTTCACACATCTGCGACGTTTATTTCCCAATTTCTCGAGACTCGCCACCTCCAAATCGCCGCCATGTTCAGACAAACTTCTCGCCTCCTCTCCCGATCTATCGCTGCCGCTTCCTCGAAATCGGCGACTTCTCGTGCCTTTTCAACGGAAGTTCCCTCGACTCTTGATTCGACTTTCATCGAATCATGGAAGAAAGTCGCACCAAACATGGACCCACCGCAGACTCCTTCTGCTTTCATGAAAGCTCGTCCTTCGACTCCTTCTTCGCTCCCGACGAAGCTCACCGTCAATTTTGTCCTCCCTTACACATCTGAGCTCTCCGGGAAAGAGGTCAGTTTTCATGATTTCTTCGATTTTGTTTTAGGGTTTGATCTATGATTTTGCTCATTGTTTGTGTCGGGTGGTTACATCTGGATATCGGACTGTCTATGGCTTTGGTTTGGGTGATTTATCTATGCTTTTGTGGAGAATATTGAACAGCATTTCTGATTTTCTACACCAAGAATTGACGCTTGGTATCTGATTCATCATAAGGATGCATCAAAATGTGCTTAATTAGGTTTTAGGGCATTTTATATTTGTTAGATCTGACGGCCCTAAATTATAGGGTTTTGATTGCTGCAGAAGGATTAAGACTTTTTCAGTTCTAGATCTCTCAGGGATTTGTTTGCAGTCAATATGTGTTGAAAAACTTGCACCTTTTGATGATGACGAATAACCAAATATCTCAGGTTCAATATGTAAAATTGTTGTTTTTGAGATTCTTTTTTCCCTTTTCTGGAGTGATTTTCTTGTTAATTTCATCACTGAAAACTGAAAAGTTTAAGCTAGTCAGATTAATTTGTTGCATCTAAATTCTCTGTTGACCAGTAATTACAATGGGATATTTGTATTGGAATTTTTGAAAGAAGTCTTTTATTGACATTTTATTCAGAGAAATAATCCCAGTTTGAGTGTTCATGTTGGTTTCAGATAAAATGGTATTGATTTCATTTATGGTCTATTAGATAATTTGAAACCGAGATATTCATGGCCAGTGATGATACAACATGAAGTTATAAAGACCTAAATGGTGACTGTCATGTGAATTGGTTTATGGATATAAGGATAATCTTCTATTGACATATGATGTGGTTATACATGTAAACTGACAGTCGGTTATAATTTCTTCATTTTCATTAGTTCATCTACTTGGCCTGCAGTAATCTGTTCTTTGTTATATCTTTTATAGTATTCAGTTTGTCTCCGCAGTGTGTATATCTCTTCATGTAGAGTCTGTTGAAAGCTTACTTATGTCGCCTTTAGTCTTATCTTCTAATGCATTTTATTCTTTTCTTCATATAAAATTAAAATCTAACTCCTAATTTTCAGCTTTATTTCTTGTATCAATAATCATAACTCAAAGCTTATTGGTTCCTTGTCATCTTCTTCAAGGTCGATATGGTCATCATTCCGGCAACAACAGGACAAATGGGTGTCTTGCCCGGACACGTTCCAACAATCGCTGAGTTGAAACCTGGTATCATGTCTGTCCATGAAGGAACTGACGTGAAGAAATACTTCCTGAGCAGCGGTTTTGCATTCCTTCATGCAAATTCAGTTGCTGACATAATCGCAGTTGAGGCCGTGCCGCTTGATCACATTGACCCTAGCCAAGTCCAAAAGGGGTTAGCTGAATTCACACAGAAACTTGCTGCTGCCACAACAGATCTTGAGAAAGCACAGGCACAGATCGGTGTTGAAGTTCACAGTGCTATGAACGCAGCTCTCTCGGGCTAAAAGAAGGTTTCTCTCTTCGTTTCTTCCATCTTTATTTCCTCTAAGAAAAACATCATACTAAATCATTTGGCTTTTCAAGTGAAGGATGCAATAAATTAAATATTGATTTTTCTTGTTTAATTGTGTTGGGACTTTTGTTTGAATAAATGATTTTGTTGAGGAGCACAAACTAAAAATGTGTTTTTGTGCTTCACCTTTTACTCTGTTTTGTGGAAAAACTTAGTTTAGAATTTATGACATTACTTGACAACTTCAAAAAATGTGCAGTTTCCTATATAAAATGCTTCTCTTACCGTCATCAAGTCTTGTTGCACTGGCATTTTATGCATCAACAACTATGGTTGTTCCCTCCTAATACGGCTTTATTTTTTTTCATTTTTTTTTTTTTTTTTTTTTTTAACAGCAAATCTTTATTCATATAAAATCATTGTTTACAAGAGACATTATAACTTGCAAAACCATTTTCATGACCAATTGCTATTTTGATAAATAATTAGCACAAGAATTAGCGTTTCGAGATTGGTATCGCTAAAAGATCTGATGGAAGAATTGCTCCCATGCATAAATGATTCGTATATAATGTTCCAGTCGTCTTTTTGAAGTCCGAGATCGAAGTAACTGAATCATTGTGCTATTATCTCCTTTAAAGATGACGTTTGTGTAGCCCAAACTCCATACACAGTGCATTGTCCAAATTAGTGCTGTCAATTCTGCCTCAATTATAGTTGATTTTTCATTAAAACGCTGGTGACCACAATGTAAAAATATTCTCGAGGCATCACGAAGAATCCATCCTAGACCAGATGTAGTAGTTGGATGATGCGATGTGTCAAAATTATACTTAACCCAATTAGCTGGATGTAGTCTCCAACCTCTACTTTGATCTATATTATTGCTGTCAGAGGAAGTATGAGTTGTCGTGGTTGCTTTTAACCATGTATCAACATCTCGCGTTGCACGACAAATAACATCATGGATATCTATCGTTCTTTGGTTATATACCAAATTATTTCTAGATTTTCATAGATGCCACAAGATCCAAAAAGGCACCAAACGAACATTCAAAGGTATCATAGTGTCTCCTAATAACCCAAGAAACACATCGATTTTTGAAGTAGCCGAGAGTTGTGGATCCGAAAGTTGTGGATGTGTCATTCCTAGCATTCGCCATGTTCCAACTGCATATGGGCATGTGAAAAGTAGGTGATTTGTAGTTTCCTCATTAATACAGCAACGAGGACACGCACGTGGAGTTGGAATGTGTCGATTAGTTAAATTTGTGAATGTTGGGAGTGTATTGGAACATAAACGCCACACAAAGTGTCTTAGTTTTGGCGCAATAGGTAACTTCCAAATTTGAGATGCTAATGTCGTATTCGCAAAAAGAGGAGGAAGAGAGTCCTCATGCAGGGCTGAACTCTCTAGCGCTAATCGATATGCTGAACAAACCGTAAATGATCTATGGCTAGTATAATGCCACAAATAACGATCAGGAATCGGTATTTGAGGAATGTAAACTTTCCAGATTATATATTTATGCAGCGGTAGAATGTGCTGGCATAAAGCATGTTCATCCCAAGTTTATTGTGACTATCATATAATGTTGATACTGCAAGTTCCCGCGATGATTCCAAGAAAGTGTTAGCTGGTCTTGGAAGATTAGTCGGTAACCATGGTTCATATCCCATCTGGATTGAGTGGCCATTACCTAGATCAGCCCTTAATCCTTTCTCTAATAGCTCTTTCCCATAGAAAAGTGAACGCCAACCAAAAGAGCATCGTGCAGTTGACCGAGCATTGAGAAAACTCCCATCTTTATAATAGCGAGCTCGAAAAAGTTGGGATAGTAGAGATTGCGGCCTGTTAAGTATCTTCCAAGCTTGGCTAGCCAGTAAAGCCTGATTGAAAAGAGATAAATCTCGAAAGTTCAACCCGCCCAACCCTTTTGGGAATTTTAACTTTTGCCAGGACAACCAAGACATCTTTTTGGACATTGACGTTCCACCCCACCAAAAGCTTGTCATTAGCCTTTCCATTTCTTTTGTTATCGAATTGGGTAACCGAAAACAATTCATAGAATACACGAGCATAGCCATTGCTATGCTTTTGAGAAGTATTTCCCGCCCTGGAGGAGAAAGGTATTGACATTGCCAACCCGGAATTTTCTCCTGAACTTTTGCAGTAATATAATCAAAAAGTTATGTTTTCTTCTTGCCAAACTGTTCTGGCAACCCAAGATATTTTCCATCTCCCCCAATTTTGGTAATTCCCAGAGTAGTCTTAATACTTGACCGGGTATGTTCATAAACTTTGCTACCAAAAGTGATCGCAAATTTGTCGAAATTAATTAATTGGCCCGATGCCCCAACATAAAGCTCAAAAATTTCCTTCAACTTTTGACTGTTAGATGAATTGGCTCTAAGGAAGAAAAGCGAGTCATCTGCAAAAAATAAATGGCTAATGACAGGGGCACGTCTGCACACTTGTATGCCTTCTAGCTCGCCATTTCTTACTTGTTGCGTAATATATGAGCTAAGCGCATCAGCACAAAGAATAAATAAACAAGGTGAAAGTGGATCCCCTTGCCGTAATCCCCGTTGATGTTGAAATTTTTCGTAAGGGCTTCCATTGATCAAAACAGAGAAAGAGACAGTAATAACACATTGTAGAATCCAGTTGACCCATTGCATTGTAAAACCCTTCTGAATGAGAACCTCTTTCAGAAACTGCCACTCAAGTCTGTCATAAGCCTTGCTGATATCCGTCTTGACAGCCATATAATTAGTTGCAACCGTAGAGGATGATCGTAAGGCATGGAACATTTCGTGTGTGATCAAAACATTATCATAAATCGAACGTTTAGGGATAAAAGCTGCCTGAGATTCAAAGATTAAGTGTGGTAAAATAATTTTTAAACGATTTACTAGGACCTTGGAAATGATTTTGTATAAGAAATTACACAAACTAATTGGGCGAAAATCATACATAGTATGTGGGGTTTTTACTTTCGGTCGTAATATCTATTCCGACTACATCCCAGAAGTGATGATAAATCGAGCTGTAAAACCATCAGGACCCGATGCCTTGTTTGCACCAATATCAAACAGAGCTTTCTTAATTTCAATAGGGCTAACTGAGGACGTAAGCTCATGATTCATCTTATAAGTAACAAGAGATTCCAAAGATTGAATAAGTGGCTGGGAATTTGTCACTCCATGACTTTGAAAAATTTGTCGAAAATGGTCTTGAGTTATTTCTGCCATTTGTCGATTACCACTAATAATATTGCTCGTATCATTATGCAAGGTAACAATCCTGTTTTTATCCCGACGATTTTTAATAACCGCATGAAAAAATTTGGTGTTGAGATCACCTGATTTTAACCATTGTTTCGACTCTTTACTTGCCAGTATCCTTCTTCCCCATGATAAGCCAGTATTACTTGCCAGTATGAACAGTCTCCGTAGTAGTTAGATGATTTGTTTGTGCATCATCTATTGCATGCCTTATCTCAAGGATATGTCGTTGAGAGTTTTGATTATTTTGAGTCCTCCACAGTCCTATTTCTCGATGGCATTGAGCAATCCGGTTCATCACCGAAGTAGCCAAGTAACCTGGAGCGTCCCAACCATATTTAATAACCGCTGAAAATCCTTCAA
>OVBE01005535.1:7756-21549 GCA_900406425.1 Iberis pinnata | reverse complement strand
TATCAAGAGTGGGCACGATAGCTGAGACAGACACCGCGAATAAGTATGTTGAACAAATGTCGTTGCAGCTGTCGTCGTCTCCGTCGATGAGGGTGGAGAGGTCGTCTTTCACTTTTACAGGCTTCCCCTTCTTCACACAATTTTCCTTCTTTCTCTCTTCTTTTGTTCGATTCTCCTTTCTCTTACCCAGCCTTGTTTCAACCATTTTTGACATATATCGATTTAAGGTGCGATGAAAGGATGATGGATTCCGATTTTAAGAGATTGGGGCTCAAGAAAAATTAAGGTTCGTCTCAAAAAAATCTGATAGTTGAGAGTTTTAATTGAATCAATTTGGTTTCACCAAACCGACATATTTGGTTTACATCGGTTTTAATGTTACCCGGGTAAAAATTGTAAATATCTTAACTTCTCACAGATTTTATGTCATTTTCTTATTTTCTAAATAAAAATAATGTAAAAAAAATTATGTTTAATGTCGTGTCTTCTAGAGATTGACTTCTCACCGTTAAGAGTAATAGAAGAGATGCCTCTCTTCACCGCCCAGGAGAGAGGTTGGAAGTCGGTAAGCCAGGGCAGCCTGAAGACCAAATCAACGGTGACCCGTTGAACTATTTCAGGTTCAAAGATGCCAAATAACAAGGAAACTCTGGATGAGACAAGTCTCCCAATATACCTCACGCCGATATCATCTCCTATCGGACAAACGAAACTCCGATAAAATTGTACTCCACCATACCATAAATCTAATCCATGCATGCATCCACCATCTTGTGATTGCAGTCGAAGAGATACAACATACAAGATACGCTTGATATATGTCGAGATTTGAAGGAAAATCCCCAATTTACAAACCAGAGAATATGTCGGAATTATGAAGTGCAAGTCGGTAAAAAAGGAGTAAGAGTTTGATCGGATAGTTGTGAGTCCCTAAACAAAAAAAATCCTATATAGATACCGATAGTACATATGCACGGCGCCGGCGTTAAGCCGGACACTGGCAACAAAAGAAACAAAAGAAAGTGTAGCGGTGGTCAGCAGGAGAGAAGGTAGAGAAACGTGTAGAAAGAGATTTGATATTATATGACTATCTATTGTTTTCACTTTATCATCATATTCTCTCTAATCTATATTCTTCTTTGAATAACAAAAAAAAATATAACAGCCAAGCGTTTTGTGGTTTCTCTCTCTATTATGTTGCTTTTTCTCATATTTTATTCTTTGTGTCAAGATGTTGTCTTACCGATTTATTTGAAGAATCGACTCTTTTATGATCGTTCATCTTTCTTAAATAAAAATTCTTCAGATTTTTCTTCTTTATTTCACATCGTGCAAATAATAACCTTTGTATTTTCAAATTTTTGACTTGATAAGTTGATTATCTTTATATAATATTTCTTAAATTAACATGTTTTGTTTTTTTATTGTATGAGATTTTTACTTTAAGGTAAATTAGAAAAAATGTATTCTTAAAATGTCTCATATTCTTCAAGATCCATAAAACGTAATTGGTTAACTACATAAGTATTTTTTTAATTCTAGTTTAGATCTATTATTAGATATATCTATAGTTTTTTCAATATCTTCTTCTAGGAAAAACACTTTATTAATTAGGAGCAGTATAGTTATGAACCAAATACAAATTTAGACCTTGAGACACAAACTGATAAGACTGAATAGGAAGATCATCTTTAACCAGCTTGTCTTCAACTTGATTAGCTAGTCTGGTAATCCACTGAACTTTTGAAACTTGGAACTTTGCAAGCCAGCTTTGTACTTCTCGAATCCAGCTGTGTAAACCAGTCAATTGAAGAATTGTTAAACAAAGATGATACTTTCATGAGTGTTCATACACAAATTTCATTTGCCTACAACTGCTTCAATAAATCTTACATTCGAATCACGAATCACCCAACCACCATTTTCATTCCCTGAACTATCAAGAGAGCCATCATAATTACACTTTACATAACCAGATAAAGGTTTATGCCAAATTGCAAATTGACCGAGAGAGCTTGGGTTTGGATTATGTATATGAGAATTGAAATCTCAAGCTTCCATCCATTCCAATGTATCAGAATAAGCTTGCCTCGTAATTATAGACCAATGTAAAGCACGTCTTTGGAAAAAGAGAATGTTCCAACTCTTCCACAAACGTCAAATCGTAAAAATTGGGATCAACTCCTCATCTCTCTCAGTTGGTTGGAAAAAAAGGCTTGTATGGCCCTCTTATACGAAATAATTTTTTTCTTTTGAATCAAAATAATGAGTAAATATATTGGCACCCTTAATGAATTAGAAAATTTAGGAACCCAACAACTCTGAATTCGGATGGCTAATAGTTAAGAATATAATCTTAAAAATAATATTGTAGAGAACATATCAATGTAGTACGGTAAATGGTCGAATCCACAGAGACCAGAAAGCACACAATTCAGTTTAATCTCAAATTAAGCTAAGACGGAATAATCAAGTTGTTTGTAATCAAAATCAAAACGATAAAATAGAAGCGATTGTAAACGATAAAACAAAAGCGTCATACATTAGGAAAATCCATAGGTATTCAGGTTTAAAAGCCAAAGTTAACATACATAATTTTCTTTGAATATATAATTCTCTACATGAAAGACACAAATAGAATAATCTCCTCTCAGAGTATTAAACCTTATGCTCAAATTATTAGAAACAAACTCTCGATGTATCTAACTACTTCGATCATGCATTAACGTTCAGATCCAATTGTTCATAAGCATTTAAGACAATACTCCCGCAAGCAAAAACACTTATTAATCTAGATTATGTCAGGTTTCTAATCAAATCTCTTTTTAATTATTAACATATTATCATGAACTAGGTGATCAAGCTAATTCAGGCATTAAGAACAAATCTAGACTAAGAACCTAACAAATTCAATCCTATATGATTATCTCTAACATTCAAACATAGTTTCCTTAGAAAAACCTAAAACCTAAATAGAGAACTACTTAGACATAGAAAAGCAAACACAAAGCAATATCCAAGAAGAACTCATAATCATAAAACAATAATAGATATTGGAATATAAAATAGGGTCAGAATTCTTCTCCACAAAGGTTCAAGATTCGTCTCCCATTAAAACTCACAAGGCTTATATAGTGCTAAGAAAAAAGGAAAAACCAAAATAGAATAAAAGATAGCCTTGAGTACAAATTCTGCAAATTTTGGAAATTTTCTAAAAAATTCCGGGTGAAGTGCACGATTGGGCACTTTGGGATTGATCGGGCACTTTAGGGATCGATCGGGCAGTTTAAAGATCTATCGGGCAATTTTTTGTAGAATTCCAGGATAAAATGCCCGGTCGGGTACTCATGAGATCGATCAGGCACTTTAAGGGATTCCTGCGGGATCTTCTTCTGCGAGACAGCTTGACCACTCTTCAGTAAAATAGCTATAACTTTTGATTTATTTTATGGAATTACTTGAAACCATCTCCATTTGAAAGCTAACTCACGCTAATATATTGTGTTCAAATTTCAGCTCAATCCATCCACGGAAACATCTTCAAACATTGGAAAACTTTTGACCCTTCTTCTGGACTCTGCAACTACATATGTCAATTTGTATCCATTTTGTGCAGAAATCCATCTTTTGTTCCAAAACAACCCAATAATATAGAAACATGTAAAAGATACTAAATTTCAAGGAAAACACTCGGATAACGCTTAATAGCAAACATAAATGCTCACTAGAAAGCGTTAAAACCGAGTAATATCAATGGCCCAACCAAACCCAATTGAAATTGGATCAAATAACCTAAAATTAAAATTAGCCCAGTTTAATAAACCAAACCCACGTCGATATCTCTCCCCTTTTTACGAGAAATCCCTAAGTTTTTGGGAATAACTAAGTGTTCTTAGGGATTTTGAACACCATCTTCATCCTCTCCAAAAACGTAAATCCACTTCTTCACTATCCCGATTTCTTCGTATTTCTACTCTTTTTCTCTCTGTTATCCTATTTCGATAGATTTGCAATTTTCATCTTCTGTACTGCGATTTGGTAAAGGTAAGTTTCAGATTCTTCTTCTCATTTATGGGTTTCGGGATAACTAGGTTTTTGTGGATTTGTGAGTTTAATCAAATTGTGGACTTATCTCTGTTGTTTGTGATAGAATCCGAGAAAATTCCACCAAGAACAAGGAATGCGAACTTTTCTCTTACTCGAGACAGAGACCGAGCAGAGGCTACGGCGGCGTTAGAGGTAGCGGAGGCGGCGGCGGCGGACGCGTCATCGGAGTCATCTGAAGAGGTAACGTGAACTAGGATAACTAGAATAACTAAAGAGGATAACTAGGTTAACTTGATAACAAGAAGAAAAGGGAATTATGGGTTAACTTGGTGAACTATGTTAATTGTGTTTAACTGCGTTTAACTAGGGTAACTATGTTAACTAGATAATAAGAAGAAACGAGATTTCTGGATTAACTAGAATAACTACATCATCTGAGTTTAACTTCGTTTAACTGGGGAGAAGTTAGTTTACATTCAAGCAAGTTAAATTGATTTAATAGTTTAACTGTGTGTAACTCTGAATAACTATGTTAATTAGATAAAAAGAAGAAAAGGGATTTATGGGTTAATTGAGTTAAGTAGAATAACTACTTTATATGAGTTTAACTGCGTTTAACTGGGGAGAACTTAGTTTACATTCAAGCACGTAACATTGATTTAATAGTTTAACTGCGTTTAACTCATAATAACTATGTTTACATACAAGCATGTAAATTAGATTTGGTAGTTTAAATGTGGATAACCATGTTTACTTGATAATTATACAATAATTTTTTATATTTTTTTGTAGGTTGTTGAGCCAATACAACCACTAGCTTTCTGGTTTCCACCAGACAAGTTCTTGAATTATCCAAAGATCCAAACGTGGTTTCATCTAAAGGATGCCGTCAAATTAATTAAAGGCATAGGGGGAACTACTTTGAAGTGGTTTGAAGAGAATTCTCATTTCAAGCATTTTTTCCATATGTCTATGGAAAAGAACCATAGGCTTTTGGGGTTGTGGTCACTCATAGTTCGAACAGTAAAGACGGACAAGAAACAGGAAATGGTTTGTAGTTAACGATGTCCCAATTCGCTACTCCTTAAGAGAGCATAGGCTCATATTCGGTTAAACTGCCATCAATACCCGGCAAATTACAAGAACTTGGGCAGTTTAAAATTCGTAGAGAAGCATTTTGGAAAAGGTGCAAATTCAGAGCGGAGTGAAGTTGAAGAGAAGTTGTTGTCGATGCAAGGGTCGTCTCAAGAGAAGCTGAAGATGGCGGTTTTGTACTTTTTAGCATCCGTCATCAGAGGACGGATAAAGGATGTTGGAGGGTCTATTGACTGTTTCCTACTTAAAGTAGTGAATGACTTAAACATATGCGGGTCATTTTCTTAAGGAAGACTCCATTTGAAGATATGATGAGAGAAGTTTTCAATGTGCTAAACCGCTTCGAGAAGAGCTTCAAAAAGACGGTTACGATTCTCGGGTTTCGTAGTACCATTAGAGGTAAATAAGATATTTTTCGGATTCATAATAAAATTGTATAACTGGGATAACTATAAATAACTTTCTCAACTATTGTGTAGATTTTGCCATTTGAATGCATTGATCTATTGAAGAAAGAGTTTCGTGAAGACATCAAAGCTCCATTGGGAGACTTCCAAAGGATGTGCAAGGGCAATTTTATTGCACAAGACACCAAAGGATATCATATATCTGAAATATACAAAGCTTTGGGTAAAACGAAGGTATGTAATAGAATATAATAAACTAACTGGGAATAAGTGAGATAACTATGTAATATTGTGCAGAATAACTAGGAATATATAGAATAACTATGTACGTATAGATGTAGAATAACTGCAAAGAACTCGAATAGCTATGTACAACTATATACATACAAACTAGTATAACGAGGAATAACTGGAATAACTTTGTATACTTTTCTGGATTTTTTAGTACATTTCCAGCATTTTTGAGGTTGATGCGGGTGAAGAAGAGATGTTGTCTAGGATTGTAGAAGACAACGCGTTCACCAAAGGTTTAGAGATGGATAAACTTGATCCAATTGTTGATAGGAGGTCAAAAATTCTTAAGAGAGACGATTCATTGATTTGGTTGGAGGATTTGATGCAAGAAAATGTGCATCAAGAAGAAAATTTTGAAGAAGAGTCTTATGATGGCTTAGCCCGTTTGAAAGCAAAATTAATGAGACGCTTTGATGAAATGGAGAAGAAGTTTGATGAATTGATTAAAAGAATTGAAGATTTTTTTTTCAAGAAGAACAAGCCACCAATGGAGTATGGTGTTTATAATTACGAATTCGATTATGGAGCTATTTAACATTTTTATTTCATTATTATTTTATTGATTTATCGTTATAACTATTTAGTTTCCTTGTGTTTGCCAATTAGGGTCACAACCTTGATTAAATGATCATGTTTTCGACGAGGGAATTGGTACGGGTGGAAAACATGATGATTTTATATCGGTGGAAAGTGGTACGCATGGTGGAGTAGAAGCTGATATTATGCAAGAGGAAACTGGTGCGGAAGAGGGTAGACAAGTAGCTGATGTTATACCAGAGGAAACTGGTACGCAGGGTGGAGAAGAGGAAACTGGTACGCAGGGTGGAGAAGAAGTCTTAGACGCACTACTTAAGGCTGCTGTTATTGAGACGAAAGTTTCTGTTTTAACTGACCTTATTACAGTTGCTGGTAATAAGGCAGTGGATGATATGATGGCGAGGATGGAGGCTGAAGAAGCAGCGGCAAAGCGTGCGGAAGATGAGCATGCTGCTAAGACAAAGGAGGCTGAAGAATCAACGGAAAAAGAGGCTTCTGTAGAGGAACCTATGTTGGCTGATGCGGAGGCCAAAGAGGCTGAAGAGGTAGGAGAGGCTTTTGCGGCTAAAGAAACAGAAACATTGGATAAATTGGTAGCTACGTTGCAACCCGACGCATCGTTCTAGAATATTGGCTTAGAGAGAACCAAAGAAGAACTTGGCATTATTGGGTCCTCCTTACACGCTGGAAATGAAGAAGAAGGAAACGAGGGAGGAAAAGGAGAAAAATGAGGAGGAAAGAGATAAGGAAAAGAAGCGCAAGCGTGCATAGGATATTTGATGTTCAAAGTTGGTGTTTATGTGTGAAGACATTTTTTAATGTCTAGGATGTTTATGTTTGAAGACTTTTTTAATGTCTAGGATGTTTAATGTTCAGACTTGGTAATGTTTAGGATATTTAAAATACTTGGTAATGTTATTTCTGTCGCGATAACTGGGTTTAACTAGGCATACCTTTCATCGACTGAAGCTGAAATAACTAGAATAACTAGGAATAACTAAATTTATAACTAGGAATAATTAGATTAAGTGTGCCGCCAAAAAAGAATAACTGAGAAGAACTAAGATTAACTAGCCGACAAAGCTGACAAATGCGCCGCCAAAAAAGAATAACTAAGATTAACTAGCCGACAAAGCTGAAAAGTTCACCGCCAAAAAAGAATAACTTGGATTAACTGCGTTTAACTACAAAAGTATATGTACATAGTTGTTCCTAGTTATCTTGTTATTCTTCATTCCACATAGTATGACTTTTGACCAAAAACTAGAATAACTAGTTAAACCTTAGTTTAAATACAAGTTGTTACTTAAACCACATGTAATATAAAATGAAAGTACATTTCACATGTTTCTGTATAAGAAAATATTTTCAAAAATGTTTTACTTACGTCATTTTGGTAATTCAAGAGCTTAATTTTAAAACAATGCCTAGTAGTATAAGGCATTGGGTGCAAAGCTTGAGATGAATACAAATAATTTTAAAAAAAACTAAATACAAGACACTCAGATGATTAATAAATCAAAATTTTGATTTACACTTCTCTCATATCGTACGCAAATCACAATTGATCAAATATATTAGTTTTTAACATTTTTAAAATTTTAACATAGTTATTCCAGTTATTTCACTTATGAAGCCCCTGGTTTTTGAGAAAATTCATAGTTAAACCTAGTTACCGCAGTTATTTCGGTTATGAAGCCCTTGGTTTTTGCAAAAAGACATATTTAAACATAGTTACTCCAGTTATTCCAATTGTCCAACAATTAAAAAGCACAACAAGACTCTGGTTTTTTTAAGGTAAAAATTATAACAAGTACACCTAGTTGTTACTAGCTCCAGCATTATCACATTCGAAAAAGCGCCCAAGTCCCCGATTACTTCTTCTTCTTTAATTTTCACCAAGCGAAGGGAACCTAGTCTCTTGTCTTCTTCCTTTCTTTATTATGCGATCCAGAGGTAAAACACACATCATCGGGAAAATTTCACTCCGAGGTATGACCTACCGAATAAATTGTTCGATAATACGCCAATGCCCACTGCTCCATCAAATAATACTCTGAGAAAAACTCATGCAAATCAACGTCAACCCCTTTCTCTGCATGTTTCATGACAGCAGCAACTGCAGGCTCACATGGATACCTATCTATGTCAAAATACTTGCAAGTACAAGTTTTCATTCTCAAATCAACCAGATAAGTTTTCCCATCTTTCCCAATCACATTGTATTCAAGTTGATATGAGTTTAGCTCAGTTACTGTTAACGACTTTGCAGTCTGACATCTTGCATGCAACAAAGCATTAACATAAGGCACCAACATTTGTGCAGTGGATTCGTCAGCAGCACTCTTCATGTGCTTGTTAAACCACTCACCAACTTTTGCAAAAATCGCATCAAGCATCGGTAATAACGAATACTTCCTCACTTCTCTGAAAAATAGCATTGATAGATTCAACACAGTTTGTGGTGTCAATGTTGTACATTTCCCCTGGAAAATAACATTTAGCCCATTTCTTCTCATCAACACTTTGGTCTAGATACTCGCCTATTTTTGGATACTTCTTTCTAAAACCCTCATATAGTTTTATAAACTCAACCTCGGTGTAAACTTGGGCGCATTCTCTGAACTTCGAAGCAACTTTGTCTTTGTTAGCACCATGAACACGTAATTTCACATTCTGTGACAAATGGTATATACAATACTCATGCTTAGAATTCGGATAAACTTCTTGTACCATCTTGATGACACTTGCATTTTGATCCGAAACAAACACAAGATTAGGACCATTTGGCACCACCGTTTTCAACAAACTAAGAAACCACCTCCAACTTGCATCTTTTTCAGCGTCAACTACCCCAAAAGAGATAGGTTAATGGTAATGGTTTGGATCATGAGTCGTTGCAACAATTAGAACTCTACCATGAGCAGTCTTAAGGTGGGTTCTGTCCACAATGATAACTTTTCTCATTGCTTGAAAGCCTTCGATACAAGCTCCCAACGCGATGAAAAGATACTTAAACTTTTCGTCCTTATCGCATTCTACCTTTGTTATTGTACCTTCATTCACTTTCTTTAACATGTGCAAGTAAGAAGGCAACATCATAAAACTCTCCTCCGGACTACCCTGCACATCAGCAANGAAGTAAGAAGTCAACATCATAAAACTCTCCTCCGGACTACCCTGCACATCAACATCATCTCTTTTTCCCCCTCAAAGCAGTGTAGTATGAAACCCTAACTCCATATCTCCCTTGAACCAAGTTAATGATATTTTTCAGAGTTGGAGTGTCGAATAGGCTTGGATAATCGTTATACAAAACACTCGCAACTAATCTTGGTGTGCCCTTTTATTTGTTCCTCCTTGTACCCGTAGTTATCCAAGAGCGCGTATGCATCTTCCTATATGTTATAACCGTAAAACAATCTGAATTCATTAACTTTGAAACTCGTACATACCATGAGCATAAATTTGCACGACATTTCAACACGTATAAATCAGGTTAAGATTTAGCTAATCGGACCTCAAAACAGTTTTGATGCACAACTCTTTCTCTTTCTACTAACTCTTTGAATGCATTTTTGCTCTTAAATTCCTGACATACTCTAATACCAAAGCCATCTTCCCATTTCATACTAAGAACCTCGTTTTCTTGTGCATCACGTGTGCCAGAATCATCATTAGGCGAACCATAATTTTCATCATCTTCATTCTCACTTGAAGAATTATCTCCTTGAGAAATTTAGGAACATTGTCCAACAATGCATATTGTTCCGGTGATTCACCAATTGTGTTAATAGTATCACCGCCCTCATTTGGAACTCGATTACTTCTCATCCCCTCGTTTATAAAATTAAATCCACTCCCTCTATCCTCCCTTATAGTTTGCAAACAACTGTGGGTTTCTTGCTCCACATTCAAGATATTTTTGTTGTCCCCTCTCATTATATAACAATAAACATCTCCATATCCGGTGATATATATTGGCATCTTCTTAGTTACGAACAACGGATAGTAATTTATCTTCAACTTCGTGGTATCTCCATTTAGCATCATCTTCTCGCATACTCTATTATACAATGTAGAATATGTCAAATTTTCCACCACTATCAAATAAAGAATCGCTTCTTTTTGATTCCATAGTAACTCGTCTCCTTCTAGTGAATAAAATCCTCCATAGTCAAAAATGACAATTGTACCTACGCTATTCTCCATTATCCTCAGCAATATTTAAAAAATATTAGTATAATCTAGTTACAACAACAAACGTAGTTGAACTTAGTTACCCCAATTATACTAGTAAACATAGTTAATCCTAGTTAACCTCAGTTAAACAAGTAAACGTAGTTGAACCTAGTTATACCAAGTTAAACCAGTGCACGTAGTTAAACCAAGTTATCCCTAGTTGTATTATTTCGCAAAATGTTTCCTCTCACCACAAGATTCATGTCAATTTTCACATATAAAACCACACATTTATGGGTTAAAACCCTATTCGACTAATACTACATGTAATTCCAGCTATGGATGTCTAAGATTCAAAAATCCCTAAAACTAAACTCATTCACTATTTTAAATCCCCAATTCCAACCACTTACCCAAACTTAAAGAAAGAAGAAGAAGGTGAACCTGGAGCAGAAAGAAGTCTTAAGAAGATAAGGGGATTCCAAGTTAAGCTTGAGAAAAGAAGAAGATGGAGAGAAAGAAGAAGATTGCTTCGTTGAGATTGGGAAATCTAAAAATCGGTGGGTTGGCCGTTGGTCTAATTTGGGAGGAAAAACATATTTTCTTTAATTTCAATTTTCTTTTTTTGTACAAAATCGTCTATTCAAAAATACATAGTTGAGTGGGACAAGGAAGATTAAGTTATAACTTTGAGATCATTTTCTCACCAAGTGGGACACATGAGCTCTACACCCTAAAAATTGGAAGCAATCGATACATTGATTCCAAGTTCTGGTCATCTGTAATATCTAAAATCGTAGATAGAATTTCCTCTAAATCAACGAAATTGGATAATGAAGAAACAAAAGGCACAGATGATCCATGCCAAACTGCCAATGCAAATGGGTAGTGAAAAAAAAGATGTAAAGGAGTTTCATCTGATGAACAACAAATTCTACAAACAATATCATTTGTTATATGACGCGTCTTTATGTTCAATACAATAGGAAGTGTTAAGGAAAGCAATTTCCAAAGAAAATGCTTCAGTTTAGCAAGAATCTCTAAGGACCATATCCTTAACTTCACAACTGTGTTCCCTTGAATAGGTTGGAGATTTGTAGTTGGAGGTAAATGAGTTGCAAGCCAGTAAGTTGACTTTTCAGTATAAATTTCATCTCTAGTATAGTGCCAACCAATCATATCCATATTCGGAATTTAGCACGGTTTCAATCCCTTAATCAATTTTGTATCTTCCAAATGAATATTGGAAACTATCACATCATGGTTCCAAGCTTATCTGAATTCATAAGATGTGAAACCAAATTGATATTCATAAGGGGGCTTATTAATCACTTTGGAGTAGGGGTGGGCAAAAAATCTGAAACCCGAATCTGAACCCAAAAAAAATACTCGAACCGAAACTATAAAATACCCGAATGGGTTTTGTTTTCTACAATTTTGGATATCTGAAACCGAACGGGTATTACCTGAAACTCAAAAAACCCCGAATGAATACCCGAATTTATGACTATTATATTAAATATGTAGTTATGTATAAGTTTTTTTTATCATATATACATATTAATATATTAATAGAAAAATAGGTAAGATATGTAATTTAGTGTAGTAATGAGTTTTTTGGATGTTATATATATTTATTTATATATATATATACATTGAATTCTATAATAAAGTTGAATTAGTATAAGAAACAATCTTTTATAGTTTTGTACAATAATTTAAATTTCATAAAATAATTTATTTATTTTAAGGAATAACAATAAGAATCATGTTTAAACTAGTTATTAAACACGATTAACACTAATTAACATTTTAAGTCAATTTAAATAAAAAAAATTTAGGTCAGTTTGGTTCAATTTTTTATTATAAAAAATTTTGGATATCCAAACCCGAAGTTAAAATACCCGAAACTATGAAATATATGAATGGGTTCTAGACCTCCTTACCGAAAAACCCGAAAAATCCGATCCGAACCCGAACGCCCACCCCTGGTTTGGAGGAGATGGAGGATGTCGTGGTAACCATTGATTTTTCCATATACACGTTTGACAACTAGACCCAAACAAAAACACGTAGCCCTTTACGCGTCCTTTCTCGCAAGCAATGAACGTCATACATTAGAGGTTTACTTCTTGTACCCGCATTAAGCAAGCTATTATTGGAAAAATATCGTCCCTTTAGGACTCTCACAACCAGACTAGTGGGTGTTATTGGTTATGAGGTTTTAATGGATTTTTATATCTATGTGAAATCATGTGTTATTCGTTTAATGATTTGTAAATCCTAATTAAAATCATGTGTTATTCGTTAATTGATTTGTAAATTCTAATTGAAATCAAGTGTTATTCGTTTACTGATTTGTTATTGGACTTCAATATTCATTTTGTATTTTAGTGGATTTAGAAGAGTTTTAAAGTTAAAAATTCAAAGGACCAAATCCAACATTTTAATCATGTGATTTCAGAATCCATATATTTTCAAATTCTTATGGATTTATAAATCTATTAAAACATCATAACCAATAATAACAGTGAATAGCTAATATCATAAAAATAATATATCACAATAAAAGTCGAATAATGAATGAAAAATATGAAGTTGTAAAACTCTATTTTTAGTTTCATACTTGTAGAAGGAAAAAGTAGTAATTTATATGTAAGAAATATTAATTTTAATTGACTCGTACCTTCTGGTTCACCCGGGTCACCGGTTTTTAGCGAGTTTTAATATGTCTATTTTAAGTATAGAACCCGAACCGGATTTGGTGTCAGGTCACCGGTTTTACCGATCCAACCGCGGGTCCGGGTCGGGTGTAAAAAATGGCTTAAAACTTAAATCATAAACCCCAAAACCAAACATATCCCCTTCAAAACAAAACCATAAACTCTATTTAGTAAATTCAAGCCCAAAATTTTAAATTTTGAACCCGTAAATTAATTTTTCTACATTTGTGGTATTTTTGGAAGACAAAAATTTAATAGTATTTTAGAACTTTTGAGAATGTGTAGTATTTCTGGAGTTTGAAAATTTTTTAGCGGTATTTCAAGAAATTTCTCGTAATAAAATTAGGAAACCAATTTTATTGAGCAAATGAAATATTTTACGTATATTTCAAAGTAACAATTTTGGAAAATATTGCAAACACACCTTTATCAAAAAAAAAAAAGATATTGCAAACACAAACCAACATGCCTATATATTGGTAACAAAAATCAAGTAAAACGCGACTTA
>OVBE01005534.1:256-21550 GCA_900406425.1 Iberis pinnata | reverse complement strand
TTATTTTTCTCTTTCCTTGGCACATTTCTCTTCTTCTTCTCAAAAGAATCTGTATATTATTATTTTTTTCTTGAACAACCCAATCCATGGAGAATTCAACATTGTCATCTGAAGGTCGTCTTGTAGTTGAAGTCGATACAAATGATCGAATAAGCAAAGTTTCTACTGATCTATTGGTGAAGTTCTTATCAAAATTGTCGACTGAGGAATCAGTGAGGACAAGTATTTTATCTAAACGTTGGAAGGATGTGTGGAAAGGAATACCTCATTTGTCCTTGGACATGAAATATTTTAGTAGACCCAGAAATCCTCTTTCTGATGTTACTTCTTATGCTGGTAGATCAATGACCAAGGTATAAACTTATAAACCATGTTGATGTATTATTACAAACCCTAGCGCATGAGTTATTACGTACTTCGTTGATCTTATTATTTGTTAGGTGTTGAAGTGAAAAAATAAGATCATAATAATGTGATTTTTGTGGTTGTTGTTGTAAAAAAAAAAAAAANAAAAAAAAAAAAAAGAAATTCACGTTTTTTCAAATAAATGGTAACCGAATTTCGCGCGAAATTCCGTTAGAGTTTCAAAATTTATTATTAATAAGTTCGGTATTGAGTATATATCCTGAATATAAATTCTCTTGTCTATTCTGCCTAGAATAATTTTGAATTTGCTAGATTCATTGGAAAACAAATTAAGTCTTATATAGATGTGTTGGTCACTAGAGTCAAAGAGCTGTTTACTTGTTAATTTGTTGCAATTTAATTGTAAGATGCCCCTGTTGAACCATATATAGTATGTGGGTGGTGAATTTTACAAGATATCTATTAGCTAGCTACTAGCTACTCAAGGGTCCTAATTTAATTGTTTTCACCTTGTACGTAGGTCATAGAGGATCACAATGGCCATTTGGAAAGATGTGTAATTTACCATGACCCACATCAGTGTGAAGAGGGGATGGTGGAGGCTTGGATTCGGTCATTGGTTCATGTGAAACACACCAAACATCTCACTCTTGTAAACTTCATTAGCCCATTCAAACCAAACACCAAATACAATATCACACTCGACTTGTCTCCAAACTCATTTTCTCATCCAAACCTCGAATCACTCTACCTATGTGGGTACAGCTTAAAAGGTCCACATGGTTTCAACAATTGGAATCTAAAGACTATGAAACTCATTGGCCTTTTCGCGGAGATAGCAGTCTTTAACGCACTTCTTGGGTCTTGCCCTTCTATTGAAGTACTTGTACTAGACATCACTTGCCCCAAAAAAAGTGTTCCTCTAAAAATTGACAACCACAAGTTGAAGTTCTTGTCCTTATCATGTAACAAAATTTTTGGTGTTGAAGTGACTTCACCAAATCTTGATATCGTGATTCTCGGATATAAATACCTCTCGTTTTATGAAGACAAATGTGTTGTTGCAAACCGGAGCATCAAGTTTAACAGAAACTTCTGGGCCATAGGACAAATATTTGGTCACACTAGCTACAATATTTCCTATCAGGTATTATTTTATTTTGCATGCACTTGTATTTTTAATATGATGATATCTATACTTAATTATATTTGATATATATGTGAATCTACAAGGAGGGAAAAAACATCGCGCACGAATTCATGATGAGCGAATCTAATGAACATATGAAAAGGTTTGCATCAATGTCGGTGAGTGTAGATTTGATGAACAAAAAAGAAGTTGATATGCTTCAGGAAGTTTTAGTTGCGTGGCCTCATCAAGAAATGGCAGAACTTGAAATCGTATTCAAGGTACATTATATTATATTGGTCATATAAAAGCATCTCTAGTTTAAAAAATAGTTCGTGACTATAATAACTATTTCACTTATGGAATAGTATAAACCATTTTTAGAGTTGTAATTGTAGAATAGGGTTTGGAATAGATTTTGCTTCAAAAGCGTTATATATGTCCTATATTGAAATATCTGATACATGATTTTTTTTTTTTTTTTTTTTTTTTTTTTTTTTTTTTTTTTTTTTTTAAANAAAAGGAGAATATTATTTACTTTAGTTATTCAACGTTTTTGTGGTGTTATATAGCTTTGTAGGCCTAATTTATTATTTAGAGTTTGATGATTTAATATAAAAAAAAAACATTTGATCCCATGAATCAAGGTGAGTCTTCCACTCATAAGAACTTTTGGGAAGAGACAAAACCATTTCCGAACGAATCCTATCTGGGCATATACGATATAACTATTTAACTTTAGCGGTTCCGAAGAAGTATTCGCATTAGCTTCTCGTTTCATAACACAACGCACAATGGGCAGAACTTTGATGATTAAACCGTCGTCGATTATTCAAAGTAACATGTTGAAGATAGAAGAAGCCGTGGCNATCTTTATATTGAATTAATGTTCTAATGAAAATAATTGGTTCCAAACTAGCCATTCGAGATGGAAAGAACAAATAATTTTTACTCCATGTCTTGGTTATTTTATGTATGGAAATTATGTTGTGTTCAAGTATTTCTTGCTCTTCGGATTTTTTTGTTATTTTCTTATCATTGGATATAACTACTGCGGTATTATCTGATTTTCGTGTTTATTTTTGTTATATAACATTATATTTCAAAAAGGAGAATATTATTTACTTTAGTTATTCAACATTTTTGTGGTGTTATATAGCTTCTTAGGCCTAATGCATTATTTAGAGTTTGATGATTTAATATAAAAAAACATTTGTTCAATAGAGGTTTTTATAACTACCGTGAAGAGTATTCACAAATCCTAAAGAAGTTTATTTATAAACCATTGTGGAGATTATTCACAAACTCTAGTTTTCTGGATATTCACGAATATCTAGTTTTATCCCTAGCTTCCGCTTCATCAAAAAACCATTTGCGAACGAATCCTTTGGTGCATATACGGTATGGCAGTTTAAATTTAGCGATTCAGAAAAAGTGTTCGCGTTAGTTTCTCGTTTCATAACACAAAGCACAGTTGGCAGAACTTTGATAATTAAACCGTGGTCGATTATTCAAAGTAAGATGTTGAAGATAGAAAAAGCAGTGGCCAAGCTAAAGGAACTTCCAAATGGTCACCAACATCTTCATATTGATTTGATCTTCTAATGAAAATTATTGGTTCCAAACTAGCCATTCGGGATGGAAAGAACAAAAACAAAAATTTACTGCATGTCTTGGTTAATTTTATGTATGGAAATTATGTTGTGTTCAAGATGTGTTGCTTGCGCTTGAGATTTTTTTGTTATTTTTGATTTTCAGTTATAACTATTGCATATCAAAATATTGAATAATATCTCATTTTTGTGTTTATTTTTGTTATATAACGATATATTTCAAAAAGGAGTATATTATTTAGTTCAGTTATTCAACATTTTTGTGGTGCTAAACAATATTAATCATATTTTATTTAAATTTTGACGTGTTTTAAAGAAAACCTTAACCATTTTATTTTCATATATAGAATAGCAATGTTGATCCCATGAATCAAGGTGAGTCTTCCACTCAGAAGAACTTTTGGGAAGAGACGAAACCATTTCTGAACGAATCCCATCTAGGCATATACAATATGGCTGTTTAACTTTAGCGGTTCCGAAGAAGTGTTCTCATTAGTTTCTCGTTTCATAACACAACGCACAATGGGCAGAACTTTGATGATTAAACAGTCGTCGATTATTCAAAGTAACATGTTGAAGATAGAAGAAGCCGTGGCCAAGCTAATGGAACTTCCAAATCGTCACCAACATCTTTATATTGAATTAATGTTCTAATGAAAATAATTGGTTCCAAACTAGCCATTCGAGATGGAAAGAACAAATAATTTTTACTCCATGTCTTGGTTAATTTTAGGTATGGAAATTATGTTGTGTTCAAGTATTGCTTGGTCTTCGGAATTTTTGTTATTTTCTTATCTTTGGATATAACTATTACGGTATATTATCTGATTTTCGTGTTTATTTTTGTTATATAACATTATATTTCAAAAAAGAGAATATTATTTACTTTAGTTATTCAACATTTTTGTGGTGTTATATAGCTTCTTAGGCCTAATGCATTATTTAGAGTTTGATGATTTAATATATAAAAAAATTTGTTCAATAGAGGTTTTTATAACTACCGTGAAGAGTATTCACAAATCCTAAAGAATTTTATTTATAAACCATTGTGGAGAATATTCACAAACTCTAGTTTTCTGGGTATTCACGAATATCTAGTTTTATCCCTAGCTTCCGCTTCATCAAAAAACCATTTGCGAACGAATCCTTCTGTGCATATACGGTATGGCAGTTTAAATTTAGAGATTCAGAAGAAGTGTTCGCGTTAGTTTCTCATTTCATAACACAAAACACAGTTGGCAGAACTTTGATAATTAAACCGTGGTCGATTATTCAAAGTAAGATGTTGAAGATAGAAAAAGTAGTGGCCAAGCTAAAGGAACTTCCAAATGATCACCATCATCTTCATATTGATTTGATCTTCTAATGAAAATTATTGGTTCCAAACTAGCCACTCGAGATAGAAAGAACAAAAACAAAAATTTACTGAATGTCTTGGTTAATTTTATGTATGGAAATTATGTTGTGTTCAAGCTGTGTTGCTTCCGCTTAAGATTTTTTTGTTATTTTTTGATTTTCGAATATAACTATTGCATATAAAAATATTGAATAGTATCTCATTTTTGTGTTTATTTTTGTTATATAACAATATATTTCAAAAAGGAGTATATTATTTAGTTTAGTTATTCAACATTTTTGTGGTGCTAAACAATATTAATCATATTTTATTTAAATTTTGACGTGTTTTAAAGAAAACCTTAACCATTTTATTTTTATATATAGAATAGCAATGTTGATCTCATGAATCAAGGTGAGTCTTCCACTCAGAAGAACTTTTGGGAAGAAACAAAACCATTTCCGAACGAATCCCATCTAGGCATATACAATATGGCTGTTTAACTTTAGCGATTCCGAAGAAGTGTTCGCATTAGCTTCTTGTTTCATAACACAACGCACAATGGGCAGAACTTTGATTATTAAACAATTGTCGATTATTCAAAGTAACATGTTGAAGATAGAAGAAGCCGTGGCCAAGCTAATGGAACTTCCAAATCGTCACCAACATCTTTATATTGAATTAATGTTCTAATGAAAATAATTGGTTCCAAACTAGCCATTCGAGATGGAAAGAACAAATAGTTTTTACTCCATGTCTTGGTTAATTTTATGTATGGAAATTATGTTGTGTTCAAGTATTGCTTGCTCTTCGGTTTTTTGTTATTTTCTTATCTTTGGATATAACTATTGCGGTATATTATCTGATTTTCGTGTTTATTTTTGTTATAAAAATTATATTTCAAAAAAGGAGAATATTATTTTACTTTAGTTATTCAACATTTTTGTGGTGTTATATAGCTTCTTAGTCCTAATGCATTATTTAGAGTTTGATGATTTAATATAAAAAAAAATTTGTTCAATAGAGGTTTTTATAGCTACTGTGAAAGTATTCAATAACCCTAAAGAAGTTTATTTATAAACCATTGTGAAGAATATTCACAAACTCTAGTTTTCCGGGTATTCACGAATATCTTGTTTTATCCCTAGCTTCCGCTTCATGAAAAAACCATTTGCGAACGAATCCTTCTGTGCATATACGGTATGGCAGTTTAAATTTAGCGGTTCAGAAGAAGTGTTTGCGTTAGTTTCTCGTTTCATAACACAAAGCACAATAGGCATAACTTTGATAATTAAACCTTGGTCAATTATTCAATGTAACATGTTGAAGATAGAAGAAGCAGTGGCCAAGCTAAAGGAACTTCCAAATGATCACCAACATCTTCATATTGAATTAATCTTCTAATGAAAATCATTGGTTCCAAACTAGCCATTCGAGATGGAAAGAACAAAAAAAATTTACTGCATGTCTTGATTAGTTTTATGTATGGAAATTATGTTGTGTTCAAGCTGTGTTGCTTGCGCTTGAGATTTTTTTTTGTTATTTTCTAATCTTCGGTTATAACTATTGCATATCAAAATGTTGAATAATATCTCATTTTCGTGTTTATTTTTGTTATATAATAATATATCTTAAAAGGAGTATATTATTTAGTTTAGTTATTCAACATTTTTGTGGTGCTAAACAATATTAATCATATTTTATTAAAATTTTGACGTGTTTTAAAGAAAACCTTAACCATTTTATGCGAAAATACCATATATTCAAAATTTTATTGACATATGATTTTAATGTTTAATGGTCACATTGTATTTTCCACAATTCATTAACAAAAGATGTTGCAATTAGCCTCATTCCCAGCTTTTTATAAATATAAAGGTCAATATTTCCAAATATTTACCAAAACCATATTATTTTATATATAGTTATAAGAATGCTTTTCATGTAAACTCTTATTAATTTCACTGTTTTTTTATTTATTCACAAAACATACTTCTTTTATTGTTAACATCTCTATTCCGTGTCAATCTAGCTAAGAAATCCATCTTGGAATCGTTCATCTTCTACCGTTGGGGAAACTTAAAGTTTGTGTAATAGTTTTTCTAGATTGTCAATTCTTCCAATTCTATATCAAATTTCGGCCAATCAAATTGTGTATAAACCTTATGTGCCAGCTTTACCGAGTTTGTTCCAAGTAGGGAGCAAAATCTATCATTTTCTTTTAACAACGACATCACTCGTAATAGATCTACAAAAAAAGAGGTTATTGTGACAAAATTTTGTTACAAAAAGTTTTTGACACAAATTTGTGACATTTTAATTACGATTTCATGAAACATCGAAAAAAATCATCACGTCGACTGGCGAGATAAATATGTGCAAGAATTCATCTCGCCAATTGGCGAGATGAATCGGAAACATTCATCTCGCTAGTTGGTGAGATGAATCGGAAATATTCATCTCGCCAACTGGTGAGATGAATCACTTACGCGCTTCTAACGAATCGTATCGCATTTCATATCGTTTCAAGTTTCCATTGAAGTTTTACGATAACACTCATAAAACTTATTCTTTTCGTATCATGACGTTCGGTGACTCGTGAAAGAATCGTAAAATAATTCTGTGTTGATCAATCGTGTGAAACGATGACGGTTAAGTTAAACGCCGATGTTATCTCACTTACGTGATCAGAATACACTTTCCGCATGGGGTTCAATATTAACATCACACGAAAGCTCGTTTTCTCGATAAGAACCGTAAAAATTGCCTAAACCGTAAAATAGCCCAACGAGGCCTACAACATGATAATGGCCCACTTACAATTCTAGGTGGGAGTCGAACCCAAGCGCTATGACGTTTGAAGCTTGTTCTGCAAGCCAAGAAGAAATGGAAGAAATCTAGAAAAGGAAGATTTTCGTAGAAGAATCAATCAAGAAAGGAAGATCCCCGTGGAAGAACGAAAGATGGATCAATCTTGAAGCCTATATAAGAGAAATGAAGAGAACGGGTATAGGCACGTTCAATTATCCACACCGAAATTTCTTAGAGCTTTAGACTGTTTTTCTGCATTTGTTAGTGAAATGCGACTCGAATAGGTTTAATAGTCTTAGGTGTTTGTACTTCGGAATTCCCAACAGCTCACGTAGTCAAGGCTTATCACTTGTTGTAACACGATCTTACACAGATTCATAATAAGACTTCTTTTGCTCTCTTTTTATTCTTAAACTCATACTCGTATTATATTGTTATCGTATTCTGATCTTTCTGGGTTTGACTCATAGAAATGTGGGATCTCTGTAGTCGATATCCTCCTATCATCTCTCTTGCTACACCGGTTCTGCTTGTTAGTTGCCAACTTTTGTTTCGTCCTTTTTTGTTCCCAATATACGATGAAGTCCGCCAAGATTTATCGGACATTCCAGTGTACTTCTTTCCAGTCGTCATCCAAGCCGTCTTCAACGCGTACATGTGGTTGATGTAAACTTTACCCGCTAGTTCCATGAATTTATTTACTATAGTGCTCATCTCGGGGTCCTAGTTGAACGCAAGCTATAGGATTTAAAATTTTTATTTTAGAAACTATACAATTGAATTTTATTGGAAAATTCAAGGGTCGACGAATTTTTCCCCCATGAACTATTGCCATTCCTCACTTTCCCCCCTGAAATTTTTACCTCTCTATTTTACCTCACAAAAAAATTTCTGTTTAAAATGCCCCACAGACTTTATAATTTATTTAATTTTATACATTTTACGAAAAACCGGAGTAACCCTAATTAACTAAGATATCGTGTTTAACTTAATTGCGTTTAAGGCTTACCCGGGTTTTTAAAATATCTGAGTCCTAACCCGATTACACATTTCTGGCCATAAGCCGAATATTTCTCATCTTCATGTTTTCGGTTGTGCGGTATATGTGCCTGTAGCACCACCGCAAAGAACAAATATGAGACCACAAAGGAGATTAGGTATATATGTTGGGTATACATCACCAAGTATAATTCGGTATTTGGAACCAAAAACTGGTGATATGTTTACGGCACGGTTCGCTGATTTCCATTTTAATGAAAATTAATTTCCAGCATTAGGGGGAGGAATCCAGAAGATTCCAAAAGATGTTACATGGAATACATCCTCATTTTTATATTTGGATGCCCCTACTAAACAACATGAACTTGAAGTTCAAAAAGTAGTGCATCTACAAAATATGGCAAATCAACTCCCAGATGCGTTTACAGATACGCGAAGAGTAACAAAATCATATATACCAGCAGTAAATGTCCCATCAAGAATTGATATCCCTAATGAGATAAATGATGGGAGTTAAATGTATGAACCTAAGGTTCAGTTAAAAAGGGGGAGACCTATTGGATCTAAGGACAAAAATCCTCGAAAGAAAAAGAAAGGAGGAAAAATCAATGAACATGTTCCAGAAGAACATGAAAAATGTCCTGAAGATGAGGTTCCAGAAGAACATGAAAAATGTCTCGGAGACAAGGTTCCAGGAGAACAAGAAAAAGAGGAATGTCCTGTAAACGAAAAATTATGAGATTTCTATAAGTTATGCGCATAACGGAAAAATATAGTTTATAAATGAGATTGATAATAATGATGTGATATTCTCATATTCCGTATCTAGAGAAATTGATGATGAAATTGATGACTTGGATCCAAAGTCTGTATCATGATGCCAGAAAGGGCATAATTGGGAGAAATGGAAAATGGCCATAAAAACAGAGTTGTTATCACTCACTAAAAGAAAATTTTTCGGACCTATTGTCATTACACCAAAATATGTAATGCCAATTGGATGTAAATGGGGCTTTGTGCGAAAGAGGAATGAGAAAAATGAAGTAACGAGATATAAAGCCCGACTTGTAGCACAAGGTTTCTCCCAAAGACCGGGAATTGATTATAAAGAAATTGATTCCCCGATTATGGATGCAATCACATTCATATACTTAATGAGCTTAACAGCATCTAAGGATTTATAAATGTATCTTATGGATGTTGTGACTGCATATCTATATGGATCATTGGAAAATGATATATACATTAAAATCTCAGAAGGATTAAAAATTCCTGAAGAATGAAACATGAATGATAAGAATCAAAGATGAATGATATATCAAATGAATTATATTCAGTCAAGTTACAAAGATCACTTTACGGATTGAAACAATCCGGACGCATGTTGTATAATCGCCTAAGCGATTTTCAGTTTAATAAAGGGTATGTAAATAATGAAATATACCCTTGCATTTTATTAAGAAATCCCAGAATGGATTTGTGATCATTGTTGTTTATGTTGATGACTTGAACATGATCGGAACTCAAAAGAATATTAATGACGCACAAACTCATATGAAAGAGGAGTTTGAAATGAAAGATCTCGGATAAACAAAGTTTTGTCTTGGGCTCCCGATAGAGCATCTCCGAGATGGAGTATTTGTGCATCAATAGAACTACACTAAGAAAGTGTTGAAACGTTTTTACATGGATAAAGCAAATCCTTTTAGTATTCCAATGGTTAATAGACACCTTGATGTTGAAAAGGATATGTTTCGACCTTGTGAAGATAACGAGGAAGTGTTAGGTCATGAAGTAACTTATATGAGTGCTATAGGTGCACTGATGTATCTTGCAAATTGCACTCAACCAGATATAGTGTTTGCTACAATTCTTCTTGCAAGATACAACCCACTTCCTACTTGTAGACATTGGAACGAAATCAAGCATATATTTCGTTACTTACAAGGTAGGATAGATTTAGGATTATATTATCCTTGAAACTTGTGTTTTGGTTTAGTTGGTTTTGCAGATGCTGGATATCTATCAGATCGCAAACTGGATATGTTTTTTACAATGGGAGGAACCGCGATCTCATGGCGTTCTTAAAAGCAGACCCTAGTCGCTACATCTTCAAACTACGCAGAGATTATTTTGCTTCACGAAGCATGTAGAGAATGTGTGTGGCTCCGTTCTATGTCTAAACATATTCAAGAAGCAATCGGAATAACTGTGAATGAAGAACCAATGAAACTATTTGAGGATAATGCAACATGTGTTGCTCAAATAAAGGAGGTATACATTAAGAGCGACAGAACAAAGCATATTCCTCCAAGATTTTTCTCTTATTCCCAAGAGCTTGAGAAGAATAAAGAAATTGACATTCAATATATCCGTTTAAGTGATAATGCGGCAGATCTTTTTACAAGGGCTCTTCCTACTACAATATTCATAAAACATGTCCAGAGTATCGGGATGCATCATCTACGAGATTTATAAAGAATGGATGGTATTCACATTTTCCAGGAGATTATATATCACTTTACTCTTTTCCTTGTTGTAGTTTTTATCCCACTGGGTTTTTCTACAAGAAGGTTTTTAACGAGGCAGTGAAACTCCACAAGTGATGAATACTCAAGGGGGAGTGTTAATAAATTGTGTGATTATTCATCACTTGATACCACTAATCTTATCTACATGTTTGACAAGTGTCATGAAGATTAGTGATTTTCATCACCTTAGTACACCCATCCTACTTAGCTTGTTGACACATGTTTGTGTATGTGTCATGTGTATAAGTCCTCCTCATTAGTATATATAGAGGTTGTAACTCATTTGTAAATATATAAGAATAAGAAGAAATAAAAACATAAGTATAATCCTTCTCTCCAAATTTCTTACCAAAATAGTTCTTAGTTAGTCACTTTATAAAGTTCATAGAAAAGTTAATATATTAGTGCTCTAAATCTACAGACTTAATTCATATTATGTTCTTGGATTAGAGTCGATTTTCATATCACTTTTTATTTTTTTTCTTCTTTTTGGTAGGAACTTTTATTTTCTCATTCATATTATGTTTTGATTTTCGTGTTTATTTTTGTTATATAACATTATATTTCAAAAAGGAGAATATTATTTACTTTAGTTATTCAACATTTTTGTGGTGTTATACAACTTCTTAGGCCTAATGAATTTTTAGAGTTTGATGATTTAATATAAAAAAACATTTGTTCAATAGATGTTTTTATAACTAATGTGAAGAGTATTCACAAACCCTAAAGAAGTTTATTTATAAACCTCTGTGAAGAATATTCACAAACTCTAGTTTTACGGGTATTCTCGAATATCTAGTTTTATCCCTAGCTTTCGCTTCATCAAAAAACCATTTGCGAATGAATCCTTATGTGCATATATGATATGGTTGTTTAAATTTAGCGGTTCAGAAGAAGTGTTTGCGTTAGATTCTCGTTTCATAACACAAAGCACAGTAGGCAGAACTTTGATAATTAAACTGTGGTCGCTTATTCAAAGTAACATGTTGAAAATAGAAGAAGTAGTGGCCAAGCTAAAGGAACTTTCAAAAGTTCACCAACGTCTTCATATTGAATTAATGTTTTGATAAAAATTATTGGTTCCAAACTAGCCATGTGAGATAGAAGAGAAAAAACAAATTTACTGCATGTTTTTTTAAATTTATTACGGAAATTATGCTGTTTTCAAGCTGTATTGCTTGCGCTTCAGATTTTTTTTTGTTATTTTCTGATCTTTGGATATAACTATTGCATATCAAAATATTGAATATTATCTCATTTTCGTGTATATTTTTGTAATATAACAATATATTTCAAAAAGGAGAATATTATTTAGTTTAGTTATTCAACATTTTTGTGGTGCTAAACAATTTTAATAATATTTTATTTAAATTTTGACGTGTTTGAAAGAAAATCTTAACCATTTTATGCGAAGATACCATATATTCAAAATTGTATTGACATATGTTTAAAGGTCATGTTATTTTTTCCACAATATGTACAATGACGCCTTGGCAGCTCTATTTTAAAGCTTCGACCTGGGTCTCAGATGAGCCATCCCCATGGAGTTTATCTAACACCAGAGTATTGGTCTCCCGATCATCATAAATCTGATCCAATTCCAGATGTAGAGTCGCTGAAACAGATGAACCTCAACAAGATCCAGAAGAATCCAGATACAAGTGTCATAAAGAATGGTTGCAAGAAATTTTAGCTTACATAGCCGAAGGTACTCTCCCCGCAGAGAAATGGGCCACTCAAAAAGTCAAATTCATGTCGCTCAATACGCCTTAGTAGACAGAGAAATTTACAAACGAAGTTTTTCCGGACCTCCCATAACCTGCATAGAAGGAAATAAATCACGGAAAATAATAGAAGAGGTCCACTCTAGTTCATGCAGAAAACACTCGGGCGAAAGATCCCTCGCAATAAAAATAAAATGTCACGGCTATTACTTGCCGACCATGGTCAAGGATTTCAAAAAGTTATAACTTGAATATACGAAGTCGAGGATTCAAAGAAGGCAACTTGGTCATACGCAAAGTCTTCCAAAACACTGCAGAAAAAATGCAGGAAAACTGGTAGCAAACTAGGAAGGACCATTCAGAATCACCAGGTGCATACGAAATCGCTACTACTCGGAACGACAAGATTCCGAGAACCTGGAACGATATGCACCTCAAAAAGGGTAGGTAGACAACTTTTTCGCAAGAAAAGTGTAGTTGTCCCTCTCTCCAAAAAGGGGGAGCGGGTACGTATACGTATACTCGTATACTCTCATATTTTAAAATATATGCATCCACGTACTCGGTATTTTTTAAACTTTTCCGCAATAAGTAAATTTTATTCTACCTTAACAATTTTTTGCATCTTATTAAGATTTACACAAATTCAATTACACCCAAAAACTTCTAAGTAACAACAAAAATCATTGTATAACCCGAAAATGTAAATCATACGAAAACTTTTCCTAACAAAAGCTCGAACACTTTCTTTGCTCCCAAGGGCAAGCATGCCCTTCGACAAGTCACGAGAACATTCCTCGAAGACATTCCAAAACGAAAATCTTCAAACAGAAAAAGAACTTTCGAAAAAAGCAAGATGTTGCAAACTTCCAAAAACAAACTTCTGAATTCGTACGACCACAATCTATACAGACTTCAAAAACCGAAACAAGCAAACATCTGCTCCTATATCGAACCCGTCGATTGGCCCCGATGGACGAACTAGTCACCTAACCTTTCATAAGATTGGTTCTCACACATCCAAACGGCTTAGAAATTATCTTCGTAGAGATGCTCGGTTCCTGATCGATGCAAATCTATCGCAGATTCCAATATCGAAACAGAATCAGGTTGACATTGCAAACAAGATATGTAAGCGAGATATAGTCATCGTACCCCTTAAAACCAAGAGTAAACCTAGTTCTTCCCCTAAACCCAACACACAGGTCTCTAACATCTCTAGACATAACATCAGAAACTGATGTGAGATCCCTAAATTTGTCTCTTCGCTTACATCCGAAAATTCATAAAACCTGAAAACTAAACTTTTCGAAAAAATTTGCATCCGAAATGAATAAGCGGCTATAGCGACCATCAGAGAATAGGATGTGAACTTACTACTCACATTTATAACTCCAACTCAATATCACTGACATAATCCAAAAACACAATTCATTAATGTAAATCCATAAAAATCCAAAAACACAATTCATTAATGTAAATCCATAAAACGGCAAAGACGATCCAATGTCACATGCGTCCGGGTCATGATATTAAAATGGTCACACTAGGCAAAAAACACGTATACAAATATAAAAAAACATAAAAATGTCATGAATTGGATAACCACCTCATTCTTCATTTAGATTGAGGACCTTGTCCTCATCCGCTTCACCAGCAGAAACCTCTTTCGCGCTAGCTGGGTCGCTCGTCTCGCAGCGCTAAACATTCTTGCAACCATGTTCCATCAAACCGTCGATAGTCTGCGGGAGAACGGAGTCGGCAACGCCCAGTTCGGCTCCAACTATCAGTTACGTATGACTCGACCGACCGTACTCTACACTTGGCGCTGAAGATGGCGTAACTCCCTAGCCTTAGCTTTTGTAGCTTTCTTCTCCTTCAGGAAAGATCTTATCATCTTTCTGAGATCCCTCTCGAGCTGGTTGACCTGAGCTTGGAATGGAGACACCTCCAATGCATGGGCGCTGTTGATTGCCCCCAACTCTGCCTCCAACCACAACGATTTCTCTTCTGACTTGGCAAGGCTTTCTATAAGATGCTCCATCTCCGATCCAAACTCGCTAAATATCCCGCTAATAAAAGACACAAGCTGCGCAAAGGTAAAACAAGGATGAGAAAATAACAAACAAAGCAAGCGCAGAAAAACGCATATACAAACCTTGGTATGGTGCTGCAACATCGTACTCGAATCGTAAGCCCCTTGCAGCGGAGGTCCAGTCTCTTCCCCTTTCACACTCTCCCTCTTCCTGGTTGCCCCGAGGTAGGGCAAGACCTCTTACGCGCCCTTGGGGGAACGACAGGGACAAGACCTTTATGCCTAACAAAAGTCAGGAAAAAAGTTTTTTATCCAGCAGTCCCTCCAAAGGGTAAATCCAGACTAACTATGGTTAAATAAGAGGAGATTAAGCATGAATCTCATATCGAACGTGATCCTAAGGGTGAAGTTGATGAATATTTTCCTAAAGAAGCTCTATTGTCAACAAGGAGTGTAGTTCCAAAAGTCAAAGAAAAAGAGAAGGTGAAACCGAAGAAGATCAAGAGAGATTCTCATATAACTTTGACTCATCATGCAATAGTTGGAGATGCGATTGAGTACAAGGTGAAAAGTAAGGGTTCTTCTAAACTCTTCTCAAAGGTTAGAGAATTTTTCACCCTAGAGCTTAAGGAGAAAGGAACAAGTGCGGTAAAGGATGTGATGACTAAGGTTCTGAAGCTGAAGATATCTGATTTTGGAGCTTGTTATGGAGCGTCTCTTGATGCTGATCCAATCCTAGCTAAGAGGTAAGTACCGTCAAGCTGAGTGACGTTAAGCAAGCGCTGAGTGGGAGGCAACCCACTATTTGGTGTTTTAGATTAGTTGTCTTTCAAATTTTGAGTCAGTTTTTCTTTTAATCCTAACCTATTTATATTTAGTTTTGAGTTTTCTGTGATTAGGATATTACTGGTGAAGGATCTCCAAGACACTTTGGGTTATCTCTTATCTATTTTCATTCCTCATCATCCCACTTGAATTTTTGGAAATCTTAATGGTTTATGTCTTGATTCTTGCTAATGTCTATTAGTATTGCTAAGATCATTGCTCACCATTAACCACTTTTCTTGCTGTTTTGATTTGAGTTGATTTTAGAACTATGATCAATTGGTTTATTCTCATTAATCATTTGATTATTGCTAATTTTAATTAGTATTGCTTGATTATTTCTATTTACTTACCAACTTGATGATGTGATACTGGATTGATTGCTTAGAACTGTTTTGATTAGTTCCTTTCACATGTGATTCATACTAATTGTTCATTAGTATTGCTCGATCATTATACTCTTAATGGTTTCTCTTACAAGTGACTCTTTTTAACTATTTCGTTAGCATTGCTCTATCATTTTACAACCATTTTATGATGTGTTTCAAATCGAATACTTCTCTTGAGTTTTTGTTCTTTTTGCAGGCATAGTAGATAAAGGCATAGGCGTTCAACACAAATTTCATATTGAGGGCAATCACCATTTTTATTTCCTCTTCACTTGAACTGATGTATTTTATGTCTACTTTCAATTATTTCAGACTCATCTATTGATTCAAGTTTTTTCTTGGATTTATTTTCACACCGGGACGGTGTGAAGTAAGTCTGGGGGAGGGTGTAATGATACTAACTCTGCTTTGCTGTTTTTTATCTTTTGGTGAAAATATTTCAAAACTTTTGTTTTTAATGACCAGAATCTGTGATGATTACTAACCTAGTGTGAGTTCAAGTTTCTTTTCTATTTGAAAACTGACTTAGATTAATTGATGCGTTTAGGATTGAAACCCCATTGACTGATTGATATGCTTTTGAAAGTTTCGATCTCTCTGATTGTTGATGATTTGATGCTAGGTCAACTGTGATATGACTTAATTTGAACTTAATTCTCTTGCTTATGGTGTTGGTGTGGGAACCAAAATTTTCACCATCAATTTCTGTTAGCTACGGGAAATCAGATATAATTCTAACTTCCTGGAGATCCTGGATTTTGTTAGCCAAACACGAATACGATTAGAACACGAAAGAAATAACGAAAATATGAAAATCCAAGAATGCGAAAAAGAGTGAAATAAAGAGTCTTATTTCGAATTTTTCTGAGTGTTACAACAGATAGCCTTAGCTTCGTGAACCGTAAACAATTTTCGTAACATGAACGACCTAGGAATATTAACCTAGTTGAGTCGCAGCTCACTAATAAAATCAGAAAATAACCCTAATGCTCTATGTATTTATGGTGCGGAAAGTTGAATGTCTTTTTTTCATCCTCGTCTCTCTTATATAGGCTCCAGAGTTGGTCCTTATTCCTTTTTGGTCTCTGATTCTTCTGCGGGATAAATATGTGCAAGAATTCATCTCGCCAATTGGCGAGATGAATCGGAAACATTCATCTCGCCAGTTGGTGAGATGAATCGGAAACATTCATATCGCCAACTAGTGAGATGAATCACTTACGCGCTTCTAACAAATCGTCTCTCATTTCATATCTTTTCGAGTTTCCATTAAAGTTTTACGATAGCACTCGTAAAACTTATTCTTTTCGTACCATGACGTTCTGTGACTCGCGAAAGAATCGTAAAATTATTCTGTGTTGATCAATCATGTGAAACAATGATGGTTAAGTTAAACGACGATGTTATCTCACTTACGTGATCAGAATAAACTTTCCGCATGGGGTTCAATCGTATCATCACACGAAAGCTCGTTTTCTCGACAAGAATCGTAAAAATTTCCTAAACCGTAAAATGGCCCAACGAGGCCTACAACATGATAATGGCCCACTAACAATTCTAGGTGGGAGTCGAACCCAAGCGCAAAGACGTTTGAAGATTGTCCTGCAAGCCAAGAAGAAATGGAAGAAATCTAGAAAAGGAAGATTTTCGTAGAAGAATCAATCAAGAAAGGAAGATCCCCGTGGAAGAACGGAAGATGGATCAATCTTGAAGCCTATATACGAGAAATGAAGAGAACGGGTATAGGCACGTTCAATTATCCACTCCGAAATTTCTTAGAGCTTTTTAGACTGTTTTTCTGCATATGTTAGTGAAATGCGACTCGAATAGGTTTAATAGTCTTAGGTGTTCGTACTACGGAATTCCCCAACAGTTCATGTAGTCAAGGCTTATCACTTGTTGTAACACGCTCTTACACAGATTCATAATAAGACTTCTTTTGCTCTCTTTTTATTCTTAAACTCATACTCGTATTATATTGTTATCGTGTTCTGATCTTTTGGGGTTTGACTCATAGAAATCTGGGATCTCTGGAAAGTTAGAGTTTTCTCTGATTTTCCATAACTAACGAAAATCGACAGTGCGTATTTTTGTTACCACAGTTTGGCACTAGAAGGAGGGGGACAAGTGATTTATTTCACGTCAAACCACGGATAATTCACAAAAAGGTATGTCTTATTCAACAAACAATTTTATCATCTCTTTCACGGATAAGGCAACTACCGTACATGCCAAACCTCGTAATGATCTCCTCGTTATCGAATTATTGATACAAATATCGATGTCTCAAGGGTGTTAATCGACACCAGATGCTCGAAAAATATTATCTTCAAAGATACTCTCGAAAGAATGAAGATTGAACTCTTTGACATATCAGAGAATCCTATCCCGCTGGTAGCGTTCTCCGGAGACACCACAATGACCCTCGGCTCGATTAACCTTATGGTTAAAGCTAGGAGCACCACGAAAAACCTAGATTTTACGGCCGTGCACCACCCCACATCCGATAACGTGATCATGGGTCTCTAGTGGTTTAATTCTATGCTTGCTCTTTGGATTTTTTGTATTTTCTGATCATTGAATATAACTATTGCATATCAAAATATTGAATATTATCTGATTTTTGTGTTTATTTTTAGTTTTTCTAGATTTTATATTCTTATAATTCCATATCAAAGTTGAGCCAATTAAATTGTGGGTCAATTTTACTGAGTTTGTTCCAAGTAGGGAGCAAAATTTATCATTTTCTTTTAACAACGACATCACTCATAATAAACTATGAAGTTTTGTGTGCAAGGGTGGTGGCCCTCTATGGAAACCTTTCATATCAAAATTGTCTCCATAAACTTAATTGGCGTCGGTTGTTGGTCAGTCTTAGGCAACTGTTTATAAACAAAAAAGTAAATTATATCATATTCTGATTCAAATTTTTAATTTACTACGTTCAAAATTTATTCATACCATCTCAGCTGCTCGAGTGATCGCACTCTTGGCACCTGAGTTTGTAGTCGACATCCTCCTATCATCTCTCTCGCTACACCGGTTCTGCTTGTTAGTTGCCAACTTTTGCTTCGTCCTTTTTTGTTCCCAATATACGATGAAGTCCGCCAAGATTTCATCGAACATTCCAGTGTGCTTTTTCCAGTCGTCATCCAAGCCATCTTCCACGCGTACATGTGGTTGATGTAAACTTTACCCGCTCATTCCATGAACTTATTTACTGTAGTGGTCATCTCGGGGTCCCAGTTGAACGCAAGCTCTAGCATATAAAATTTTTATTTTAGAAACTATACAATTGAATGTTGTTGGAAAATTCAAGGGTCGACGAAATTTTTCCCCCCTGAACTAATGCCATTCCCCACTTTCTCCCCTGAACTTTTTACCTCTTTATTTTACCTCACAAAAAAATTTTCTCTTTAAAATGCCACACATACTTTGTAATTTCTTTAATTTTACGGAAAACTGGATTAACCCTAATTAACCAAGAAATCGCGTTTAACTTAATTACGTTTAAGGCTTACCCGTGTTTTTAAAATATCTGAGTCCTAACCCGATTACACATTTCTGGCCATAAGCTGAACATTTCTCATCTTCGTGTTTTCGGATTTGCGGTATATGTGCCTGTAGCACCACCGCAAAGAACAAATATGGGACCACAAAGAAGATTGGGTATATATGTGGGGTATACATCACCAAGTATAATTCAGTATTTGGAACCAAAAACTGGTGATATGTTTATGGCACGATTTGTCGATTTCCATTTTAATGAAAATGAATTTCCAACATTAGGGGGAGGAATCCAGTAGATTCCAAAAGATGTTACAAGGAATACATCCTCATTATTATATTTGGATCCCCCTACTAAACAACATGAACTTGAAGTTTAGAAAATAGTGCATCTACAAAATATGGCAAATCAACTCCTAGATACATTTACAGATACGCGAAGAGTAACAAAATCATATATACCAGCAGTAAATGTCCCATCAAGAATTGATATCCCTGAAGAGATAAATGATGGGAGTAAAATATATGAACCACTACAAGAAATATGACTATTGATAGAGTCCCAAGATAGCGTTTTTTGTGTAACTGTTATTGTAAATGGACACGGGTTTTATCCATAGCTTTTCATTTTTTTGAACGCTATTGTTACATTCCCGGGAAAAAGAAAATACGTAGGCGCGTAAATTTGCTAAGTTTCGTCACTTACTATTGCAGATAATACAAAATAAACGCTATGGTACTTACAAAATCACCTAACTTTTACAGCGTAATCAATTCGATCACTTAGTTATTTCTCTCTTAATTTCTTCATTATTTTCAGAAGATTTTCAGTGTATGCGTTACTTCGGGACATTTTTTATCTCACTGATTCGAAGCTCTATTGTTTAATCGATCGAGAAGGTATCTTCCTCATGTACTTCAGCTTTTAGTTAATTTTGATTTCGAAGTCTCATATAGACAGATTGTTTGAATTCATTAGACGTGGAATTTTGTATAGCTAAAATGACAGTAAATATGAGAGGAGGCCTCACGTCGATCCGACTCTGCTGGGACCCGTCGTAGTAAACATAAGCAAGGCTTAGAGGCGCCTACAGTACCTGCATCATCATGGGGTAAAAATGCAGCAAGAGGAACTAAGAGAAGAATTAGTACTGAAAAAGAAGAACTTGTTAACATGGATCAAAATGGGGTAACAAATTCTAGCAATGATGAGACTCAAACAAGGAAAAGAAGGAGTTCTAGAACAAATAAGGAGGTTGTTAATCTGTCAAATCCCAATGAGACAGTTGAACCTGAAGAATTAGATAGAGTGGTGGAAGATGTTGAGGGTGAGAATGTAAGACGACTTGAAGATGAGGATAAAGTTAATGATGATGATGATTGTTTTGCTGATACTGATGATGGTTTCGTTGGGCATGATGAGAGTGAGAAGGTAATACTTGAAGATGAGACAGAAGTTACTGAGAAACAAGCTCTTGAGAAAGAAATTGATCAGAGTACTGAACATAATGACCATGAAGAAAATGATCACAGTACTGAACAGAATGACAATGTTAACATGGATCAACATAGGGTTAACAATGAGAGCACTAAAGAAAATCAAACTCCAGTTAATGAAGTGAAGGAAAAAAAGAGAAGAGGACCAACAAAGACGCGTACAGTTGCTACAGATCCTAATGAAAGGGTCTCAGTGTCTTTCAATGAGTATGGTGAACATGTTGGACCTGGTTCTGTTAGATTGTCATCTTTTCTTGGTCCTCTGGTGAGAGAACATGTTCCAGTTACATTGGCTGACTGGAGACAACTTGATCAAGTATCTAAGGATACCATGTGGTAGGAGATCCAGGTATGTTTGAGCAATTTAAACAATTTAATTATCTTGATCCAAGTGTTCATTTTAGCATATTTTGATGTAGGGGAGGTTTGACATGAAAGAAGAGTGGCAGAAAGAGGTTCTTATGAAGCCGTTGGGATGTTTGTGGAGGGCACGGGAAGTCAAGGCTGGTGGCACAAGTAAGAAATGCCAAAA